>MU263240.1:22500-30000 GCA_020310875.1 Ceratopteris richardii
GATCACTCCAGCCCACACATCAGCCACGAGTGAGTACACAGCAGACCATTACCCAGTTTTTTCAGCGAGCTCGGCTACATCAAACAGGACCACCTATAGGGCTCACGCTCCACCAGGCAGCAGCACAGAGAGCACGGCGCCGACCACGCATGGGCAGATATCATCGACCACGACTATATCAGGAGGATATCTCACGCATCAGGACAGCCTACGACCACATGATGGAGCATAGGCGCACCACCACCCCATGGGTTGTCTTCCTTCAGGAGGCACTCAAACCACCCCCGATGTATCACATACTACACCCACCCCCACCCATTCACCAGTAGCTAGGGTGTTTTACTCACACTTTTACTCACATGTCCCCCATGTATTAGGTGGCCACTATCTGCGGAGTCAGAGTCACGTCTTCCCATCCTTTTCCAGCCTTATATATCTTTGTGTCGCAATATACCTTTTATTTCATTCTATCCTCTACACAGGGCTACTACACTTGTACATGGTTTTTTTGTCTCATAGGCCAAGTTTGGCCTCCAGAAGACGTTAATATGACTTTCTTTCTTCATTCTTCTCTCTCTCTCTCTCTCTCTCTCTCTCTCTCTCTCTCTCTCTCTCTCTCTCTCTCTCTCTCTCTCTCTCTCTCTCTCTCTCTCTCTCTCTCTCTCTCTCTCTCTCTCTCTCTCTCTCTCTCTCTCTCTCTCTCTCTCTCTCTCTCTCTCTCTCTCTCTCTCTCTCTCTCTCTCTCTCTCTCTCTCACCAGGTGGCTACTTCCCACCAGGAGGCTCTCGATACGCAGGACACGATCTGGGGGGGACCGATCCGAGATAGAGACTCACCATACACAGCGCTTTCAGATGAGATATTACATTACAGCACACTAGGTGAAGTCTTTCTTATGGGGGACTTCAATGGACGCACTCAATCGTATCAGTGCGACGCATACGACATGGATCACCTACATCTCATGAGGGCCAGAGACCCGGTTGAGATTAGCACCAGCAGAGTATCGGAAGATACGGGTCAGGACACCACCGGCTATGGAAGACATCTACTCGAGCTAGGAAGCCGACATCATCTCGTTACATATAACGGGATGAATCGTTGGCCAGGTTCAGGCACAATTACTTGCTTCCCTCACGGGGGAGGTGAGAGCACAGTCGACTACATTTTGGGTACTACCTCTGGAGCTTCACTCATCCCTTCACTTAGTATTGGACGACGCCCACTCGGTGCTGACCACACATTTATCACATTCACACTCTCATCTCCGATTCCATTAGACCCTCCCTCACCCACTGAGATACATACCACAATACACTTCACACACGAGCTCTCACACGTTTATGCACACCATTTACACACCCGCCTACTCTCCCTCGATCCATTCTCACCTTTGGACACACTTACATCACATATCACCTCCATCCTACAGGACTCAGCTCTCCGAAGCTTCCCACACCGCACACATATGCACCCTCCACGCACAGGATCCATGCCCCAAAACCGTTGGTATGATGCAGATTGTCGTGAGCTGCGTAAACACCTACGGATTTTAGAGCATAAAGGAGATATTACACACACACAAGCACAGCGTCGCATGCAGAGCCTTACTCGCCGCAAACGGCGAGATTGGGAGGAGAGACAGTATTGGGATATTTACCATTTGCTCATGAGTCGAGACAATGTAGTGGCATGGCGACATTTGAGAGAGAGGAGACAGCAGACACCTATCCGAGACCAGAGCACTTCGCATAGATATGCACGGAGCCTATACAAGATCCCAGGCCAGCCTCCCATTCCCAGACCGCAGAGCTCACGTCCTACTACCTCTGACTTCTTCACACCCACTATGGTGGGACGCGCTATTGCCCGGCTCCAGCATGGCAGGGCCCATGATCATTTCGGTTTACAGGCAGAGCACCTAATCTATGGAGGCACGACTCTCGCACCCCTCATTGCCCATCTCTTCAACCGTGCATTGGTTGAAGGGTTCCCAGACTCATGGACTGAGCACACCATAGTGCCCATTCATTAGTCAGGTGATACTATGGATCGAGCTACATACCGGACGATCATGATCGGCCCTATATTGGCCAAGTTATATGGGGCGGTACTAGAGACAGAGTTGAGTACTCTCGCTGAGAGGAAGGGCATCAGGGCTCCAGGACAGGCAGGTTTCAAACGAGATTACTCTACCATTGACCACATCTTCACTCCGAGATGCCTGATCGACCAGGCCAGGGTGAGAAAGAGGAGATTATATTGTTGCTTTGTGGACTTCCGCAAAGCATTTGACACTATTCCTAGGGATCGACTCTTCAGACGACTAGTTGACATCGGAGCTCCGGAGGCGATGATATGGGGGATCTGCACCTTATACGAGAGAGTATCTGGTAGAGTCAGATGTCCAGGGGGCTTATCTGATCCACTTGCTAGCACTATTGGAGTGAAGCAAGGATGCCCTCTCTCACCCACCCTCTTTGGTCTTTACATTGATGAGATAGTGTTCTTCATACAGCAGCAGGGGGAGATGGCATTGAGGTACACGGGTCCACTGTCCATATTCTTTTCTACGCTGATGATATTGTATTGGTTTCAGAGTCTGCAGAAGGTCTACAGCATCATCTACACGGCCTAGATGACTTTCGCAGACACATAGGGTTATTTGTGAACCTTGGTAAAACCAAGGTCTTGATCTTTCATACATCAGCACAGGTAGGCAGCATAGTTACCAGCACGGTTGGAAACGTTCGGTTCGGACCGGCCGGAAACGGAGTTTCGGAGTTTCCAAAATTTTGGAAATGGTAAGAAACGGGAAACGGTGTGTGTGTGTGTGTGTGCATGCATGCATGCATGCATGCATGTAGTCTATGCACATAGATTATAGATGCTTTTACTCAAGTACCATGAAACATATGGAGGAAGAGCCAAAATCATAAGACCAAACACGAAACGCAGCCAAAATCGACCTAAACATGTCCATAAAAAAAAGTACACCGGAAACGGCGTTTCCGTTCGGAAACGGTATGGGGAAACGGCCGAACCATTTCTGGACCCCGGAAACGCCGTTTCCGGTAACTATGGTAGGCAGACATAGTTTGTTCACAGCAGCAGGTGGACCGATCGAAGTGGTCGGATCATATGTTTACTTGGGGGTGACATTTACAGCACCATCAAGGGTCTTCTCTATGGCTCAGGCAGCCCGTGACCGCATCACACGTGGGTACGCAGCACTAGCTTTGACGGAGAGAGTGCCACCAGGCATATTTTCAGGAGCCCCGCACAAAGGGGTGGCTGTTTGACACTTTGGTTACGCCAGCGCTCATGTATGGGGCAGCCATATGGGGACCAGGATTAGCTACATCAGTATGGACAACATTAGAGAGGCCACAGATCCTCATGATTGCCAGACTTATCCGAAGCAAACCTTCAGTACCACATGATATCATTAGAGCAGAGCTCGCTGCACCACCGATGCTAGTTGAGGCACTATTCCAGACAGTATGCCTATTACACAGACTTCGGAGCATGGATACAGAGCGCATTGCTTATCGTGCTTTCGAGGCATCACGTGATATGGCATTAGTAGGCGACACCTCCTCATGGTATGCACAGACACGAGACTGGCTTGCCCACCATGGCTTTGACATAGACAGGCTACCACCACTACAGTACGACTCTCATGCACCCACCTACTCGCTCTCTCATCAAGAGAGGAATAGGATCATTCGTCAATGGATATGGCATACATACATACAGAGGACATGGGTGAGCCCTAGGGGTACATTGCCACCGAAAATGCTCTACTACCGCGAGCATTTTCTACATATATCAGGCACGGGCTTCATCGAGATTCCGAGATACATGCAGATCTACCTTCCCCACCACCTACGAGTCGTCATTGGGCAGCTCCGGGTTTCATCACATCAGCTCGAGATTGAGAGGGGTCGGTCCAGGGTAGTCCCTCGTGAGGAGAGGTGGTGCCCCGTATGCCAGACAGAGGTAGAGAGTGAGGAGCATTTTGTTATCAGATGTCCAGCATACTTAGACCTACGAGCACAGTTCCAGATCGAGGAGTCATTCCAGCTGTGCATGACTATGGGAGACCAGAGACGCTTGGGAAGCTATCTCAGATGTCTCACAACAGCATAGGAGAGGGGAGAGCGGTCATTACAGCCCATACATCAGCCACGGGTGAGTGCCCAGCAGACCATTACCCAGTTCTTTCAGCGAGTTGAGCTACATCAGAGAGGTCCATCTATAGGGCTCACGTTCCACCAAGCAGCAGCACAGAGAGCACGGCGCCGACCACGCATGGGCGGATATCGTCGACCACGACTATATCAGGAGGATATCTCACGCATCAGGATTGCCTACGACCACATGATGGAGCATAGGCATACCACCACCCCCTGGGTTGTCTTCCTTCTGGAGGCACTCAGACCACCACCGATGTACCACATACTACACCCACCTCCACCCATCACCAGTAGCTAGGGCGTTTTACTCACATTTTGGGATCCCCCATGTATTAGGTGGCCACTATCTGCAGAGTCAGAGTCACGTCTCCCCAGTCTTTTCCAGCCCTATATAGCTTTGTGTAGCGATATACTTTTTTATTTCATTTTATCTTCTACACAGGGTTCCTACACTTGTACATGGTTTTTGTCTCATAGCCAAGTTTGGCCTCCAGAAGACGTTAATATGACTTTCTTTCTTTCTTTCTTTCTCTCTCTCTCCCTCCCCTTTCTCAGCACTGCCCGTCTCCCTGCCCCCGCTCGGCGCTCCCACTCTCCCTGCCCCCGCTCGGCGCTACCATGCTCGGCCCTGCTCGGCGCTGCCCTGCTCGACGCTGCCCGGCCCCTCTCTGCCCCGCGCGGCCTGCACCGGGACTGCCTCGTTCGGCCCTGGTCTTTGCCCGACGTCTCCTGCCCGCCACCATTGCACCTGCCCAACCCAGCCCGCAGCCTGCCACAACCGATCCCTGCCCAACGCGTCAACGGTTCCCGCCACAGCCGTCAGCACCCCCGCTCCAGCCACAGCCGTAAGACACTTACCCTCCAACCTAACCCTAGACATGACCTAACCCTAACCCTAACTTTGACCTGAAAACCCTAACCCTAACTTTGACCTGAAAACCCTAACCCTAACCCTAAGCTAAACCCTAACTGTTCTGCTCCTATGGAAGTACCTAGTGTCCCTACCCCGGGGCCTACCTCGAGTCCACGGTTTCCAGTGGGAGTCCACACACAGAGAGTGTACACGTCAACACACCACCAGAGGATCAGGAGTAGCCATACTCTTCAGAGATGGACTTCAGAGAAAGATACAGATAGTCACACGTGACTCACAGGCCAGATATCTTTGGATTCGACTCCAGCTCTAACAGGAGCGGATCATCTTCATAGCTTTATGCTACTTTGCTCCATCTAGCTCGCGATTCGCTATCATAGATCCAGAGAAGGACTCACCATACACTTGCTTGTCAGAAGAGATTACAGAGTACTCTGCATTAGGGGAAGTCTTCCTTATGGGAGACTTCAATGCCAGGACAGGCAATGATCAGTGTGAGATATTTGACCGAGAAGACCCACAGATGAGTCTACTGCTCGAGCTGCAGCTGACTCTACACACACTCATTATGGCACTCACTTACTCAGACTAGGCTCTTGACATAATCTCGTTATCTATAACGGGATGGCTTAGTGGCCTACCTCAGAAGGATTGACATGCATGCCACACTAAGTTACAGATGGCAGGGGAAGTTCAGTAGATTACGTCATGGGATCTAGAGAGGCCATTCACCTACTTACCAGGCCATTCACCTACTTACCTCATTCACCATCCCACCCATACCCATTGGGGCCGATCACGCATACCTCGCTCTCTCCCTCAAGGGAGACACCCCTACACGCACACCCGCAGCACGCATCCGACACACCACCATCCACTTCACACACGAGCTAGCTCACATATATGCGGCCCAAGTCAAGAAGGGTCTTCTCTTGCTTCACCCTGACACTCCACTATCTCTACTCACCTCACAGATAGCATCAGTTCTTCAGACATCCCCCTTCAGCTCCTTCCCACACACCATCCATTCTGGTCACACACCTCCTCCCGGGACTATGCCACAACATCGTTGGTATGATGAGGAATGCAGAGATACTTCCCGCCGACTACAAGCTCAGCGAGCATTGGGAGAGATCACACAGAGACAGGCCACGGGACAGATGAAGACTCTCACACGTTGGAAGAGGCGAGCCTTTGAGGAGGCACAGGTGCTTGAGCTATACCATCTCTTTATGAGTATGGACAGTGCTGCAGCATGGCGTACCCTACGAGAGCCACGCCCGACCACACCTATTGGGGACCTACACACATGGCATGATTATGCTCAGAGATTATATGATGTGCCTGGGAAGCCTCCCATTCCCCCGCCACTTGAGCCTCATCCTACTAGTTCTTCTCTTTTCACAGCAAAGATGGTTGAGAGGGCCATAGGACGACTGCGACATGGACGTTCGACAGACCATACGGGATTGCAGAGCGAGCACCTCATATATGCAGCCTCCACTATAGCCCCGTTGATTGCACATGCCTTCAACCGGGCTATAGGGGAGGGCTTCCCAGAGGAGTGGACTAGGCACACCATTGTGCCTATCCACAAATCTGGCGACACCCTGGATCCAGGGAATTACAGGACCATCATGATTGGCCACACCATGGCCAAACTATACGGTGCCATACTTGAGGCATAGCTCAGCTCATATGCAGAGACTGAGGGGCTACGAGCACGAGGCTAGGCAGGTTTTCGGCGAGCTTTCTCTACTATTGATCACATCTTAATTTTGCGCTGCCTCATTGATGGGGCAAGGGTGCGGAAGAAGAGACTATATTGCTGCTTTGTGGACTTCCGCAAAGCTTTCGATACAGTGCCACAAGAGAGGCTCTTCCAACGCCTTCAGAGCTTGGGAGTACCATCAGGGATGATTTGGGCCATCTATGCACTCTATGAGCAGGTGACTAGGAGAGTACAGTGTCCAGGAGGTATGTCTGAGGCCATTGCTAGCACCATCGGTGTTAAGCAAGGCTTCAGATGACATTGTCTTGATTTCAGAGTCACCCGATGGATTACAGCGCCACTTGGATGCCCTCGATGAGTTTTGTACACAGAAGGGCTTGACAGTAACCTTGGCAAGACCAAGGTCATTATCTTCCACACCTCCCCCTTGCTGAGGAATGGAGCAAGATTGACAGCCGGCGGTGGACAGATTGAGGTGGTCACTTCCTATGTCTACCTCGGAGTCACATTCACGAGCTTACCGGGCCCCTTCAGCATGAGACAGGCAGCCACCGATAGACTACCATGAGGATATGCAGCTTTAGCCATGTTAGAGCGGAGATGTCACCAGGCAGCCTTCCAGGAGCCCCGCACGAAGGGGTGGCTATTTGACACACTAATCAGACCAGCTATGATGTATGCTGCGACAGTTTGGG
>MU263240.1:37500-45000 GCA_020310875.1 Ceratopteris richardii
TCACCAAAAGTGATCTTATTGATGCTTTGTTGACCGTTAATGATGCATTGGCCCAGACATGGATTGTTGACTCTGGTGCTTCTTTTCATGTGACTCCTATCGAGGAGAGTTTTTATACTTTTACTGCAGGCAGCCATGGCCATGTATACCTTGGAAACAATCACGCATGTTCCATTGAGGGTATTCGCACAGTGCATTTCTCTACAAATGGCACTAATGAGCTGGGTCTTGCATAATGTGCGTCGCTTTCTATGAGTCAAATGGATATGCATGGTTAAGGGTCCAGGCTGATTGTGAAAGGCACAAAGAAGGGAACTCTCTATTGCTTACATGGAAAAGCTTTATTAGGGAAGTTTATTGCTTTGGCTGAAGTTCACTCTCATATGGAGTTGTGGCATAAGAGACTTGGCCATATGAGCCAAAAGGGTCTCACTAGGCTTTGTAACTTAAAGAAGCTTGATGCTAAAGGCACAAAGCTTGATTTTTGTAATGAATGTCAATATGGAAAGCAAGTGAAACGTTCCTTTTACTGTGGTGTGTCTCGTAAGTCTTGTGCACTTGATCTTGTTCATTCTAATGTATGTAGCATGCCTACCAAATCTATAGGGGGTGCTTTGTACTTCATTTCTTTTGTTGATTTCTCTAGAAACATTTAGGTTCAATTGCTTAAGTCTAAGGATGAAGCATTTGCTCCATTTAAGCGTTTTCATGCATTTGTGACCACCCAAACATGTAAAAGGCTGAAATGCCTACGTGCAGATAATGGGGGTGAGTACACAAGTGCTGGATTTAAGAAATTTTGTGAAAATTTGGGCATTAAGAAAGAGCTTATTGTTCCATACAACCCCTCTTCTAATGGTGTGTCTAAACGCTATAATAGGACTCTTTGTGAGAGGGTGAGATGCATGCTGTCCAGAGCTAATCTCCCTCATAGATTTTGGGGAGAGGCACTCAAAACTACAATACATATATGCAATAGATCCCTCACTTGTCTTTGAAAGGTGACATCCCTGAAGAGATTTGGTCTCGCAAACCTGCTTCATATGATCACTTACGTGTCTTTGGTTGCGAAGCTTTTGTGCATATAAGGCCTGAGCTGAATAACAAACTTGATGCTAAGTCCATAAAAGGCCTCTTCATAGGATATGGTGAAGATGGTGAGATGGGCTACAGAATTTGGATACCTCATCTCAAGAAAGTTGTACGCAGCCGAGATGTTGTTTTTAATGAGGCGAGGCTGCTTGACCATAAAAGGGTCAGATTTCAGCCTGACCAGCCACTTATTAGGCCCAATTTTGACCCTGAAGATGCACCACAAAAGACTGAAAATATTGATGATCCACTGGTTTTTGAGCCAGAAGAGAATGGACAGCAAGATGAAGCTCCTAAAGGGCATATGCAGACACCTATTCATGCTGAAAACAGGGCTGGAAATGATGTACAGCAGCAGGTTAACAATGAAGAAGTTAATGTACCTCCTGATGTAGATCCATTGCCTGGTAATGTGGATCATTGGGTAAGAAGATATATACGTCCTAGGAGGCCAGTGAATAGATATGATCCCTCTATACATTATATGATGTTATCAGATGAGGGTGAGCCTCTTACTTATAAAGAGGCAAAGCTATGTGAGCACAAGAAGTGGGAGTTAGCCATGCAAGAAGAGATAAAGGCCTTGCATGCAAATGATATTGGGGCTTTGGTTGAGTTACCCAAAGGAAAGAAGGCCATTCCCAACAAGTGGGTGTACAAAATCAAAACTGTTGATAGCAAACCCAAGTATAAGGCAAGGCTGGTTGCTAAGGTATGCCCAAAAAGAGGGCATTGATTTCCAAGAAGTGTTCTCTCCAGTGGTGAAAATGGCCACTTTATGTGTGGTGTTTGCTCTCACAGCTGCCTTGAATTTGGAATTATTCCAAATGGATGTTAAAACAGCCTTTGTGCATGGTGATTTAGACGAAGAGCTGTACATGAAACAGCCAGAAGGATATGCCATTCCTGGAAAAGAGCATCTGGAATGCAAACTGAAAAGGAGCTTATATGGGCTGAAACAGCCCCCAGACAATGGTATAAGAAGTTTGATGCATTTATGCTCAAACATGGGTTTAAAAGAAGCCATGCAGATCACTGGTTGTACACCAAAAAGGATGAAGATGGCAGCCCAATTATTCTTGTACTGTATGTGGATGATATGCTGCTGGCTGGGAAGAAAAAGATCACTCTGAATGCTCTAAAACAGCAGCCGAACTCTGCATTCTCAATGAAAGACCTTGGGGAAGCTGGGCATATTCTTGGTATGCGTATAAAAAGGGATAGGCAGCAGCATACTTTGCAGGTATCCCAAGAAAAGTACATTGAAAAAGTGCTGGACAGATTTAATGTGGCTGATGCAAAGCCTCTTGGAGTGCCATTGCAGCCACATGTTAAGCTTTCCAAGGATGACTGTCCCAAAGATGATGATGAAGCCAATTACATGAAGAGTGTTCCATATGCATCAGCTTGTGGTTCACTTATGTATGCTATGGTTGCTACTCGGCCAAACATTGCCCATGCAGTGGGAGTTGTTAGCATTTTCATGGCTAATCCTGGTAGAGCTCATTGGGATGCAATCAAATCTATCTTGAGATATTTGAAAGGGACCAAAAGTAAATGCTTATGTTATGGAAAGGGTCCATTGGAGTTAAAAGGATTTTGTGATTCAGACATGGCAAGTGATGTGGACACATGCAAGTCCGCAAGTGGCTATGTATACATCCTTGCAGGTGGAGCTATTTCATGGTTTTCTAGACTTCAGAGAATAGTTGCACTATCAACTACAGAGGCTGAATATATTTCAGCCACAGAGGCTTCCAAAGAAGCCATTTGGTTAGCCCGTCTCTGCAGTGAGTTTGGGATGCCTAAAAAGGCACCTGTTCTTGGATGCGATAGCCAAAGTGCCATATGTTTGGCAAAGAATGCCATGTTTCATGCTCGCACAAAGCATATTGATGTGAGATACCACTTCATCAAAGAGGTGTTAGAGGATGGCCTGATCACTTTGATCAAAGTCAATACTTCACAGAATCCTGCGGATGCTCTCACGAAGTGTCTACCCAAGGCACAACATCAGCTATGTATACAGATGGTGGGCGTTACTTAGCTTAAAGGAGCCTCCTTGATCCTTTAGGTGGGAGGTTGTTGGGGATAAAGGCCCCAAGTACTCTCCTTTTGTATATTTTGAACCTTCCATCTGAAAGCTCTCTTCAAGTGCTTTCCAGACATATTTTTGTTATATTTTTTGGACCCCAAATTGGGGAGTTATAGACATTTGCATTATTTTTATGACTTTTGGTCATTGGCCATGTGTGAACATGCCCACATGACATAAAAGTCACTTATCAATAAGACTTGGTCCCAAATATCTCATAACTTGATTGGGACTACTTCTACTTCAGCTTCTCCATCTTCTTCTCCAAATTTTTGCACAGGTTTCTCTCTCTACTTTTTCTCTCCTCATGCAGCAGCCCACTCCCTTGGCGTTTGGAGCAACCGAGCACACCATGATGTAGCTCTCCACGGCCTCTTTTAGAAGTAATGTCATTACGATCAATGAGAGAGAAATAATGTGTTCTAGCTGCACCATTCCACCATCGTGTATGCTTAGCGAAAAGCCAGGCACACCAAGGATGGCATGCATCAATCGAGAGAGGAATTTGGAATTGCTGCAAAAAGCGGACTAACTGAATCCATTTAGATCTATATTTAGGCCCCACTACATAAACCCTCCGAACGACAGGGAAGGACAGGAATTCCCACTTGGAATCATAGCACTTTGCAATACTATCAATTCCTTTATTATTGAAATACCGCACCGCTGCACCCACAGAATAAGCCAAGGGCGAGTTGGCTAAGAAAGACCAATATGGAGACATTGAGGCGAAAGAGATTCCTAAGTAACGTTGTCTCCCGTTCCATTTAAGGAAAGAGGCCGTCTGCTTAAAGCTCCTAACCAGCATCGAAAGTGTAGCAGAGGAAATTTGTAGTGGGGCGTGAGAGAAGAATTTATTCCATACATTCAATCTCCAACTACCCTTGTAATAGACTTCTGCATTGTCCATGATCTTCCTGAGGACATCTATCCAAAGAGGTTTATAAAAAGAAGTGATAGGCATGATGAAAGTTGTCCATCTTGCCATCATATGGGAGTGAAGATGCAGAATGCCTAGACCTCCCTTGCTTTTAGGCTGACATATAAAGTCCCATGATGAGCATACCAGAGCGCGGTTTTGTGCCTTATTCCACAAGAAATTTTTGACCAGACAATCAAATGCATACAAGTGAGATTTCTTCCAATCTAACAGCAATATGTAATACATGATGTAGGGCTGCAAAAAGGATTGTACTATCCTTATCCTGATATGGAGTGGCCATTGCGCAGCGTGCCACAAATTCAATTTACTTTTGATCCTGCATAGCACCCACTGTGTTTGATCCTTGGTCAAAACATTAATACCCAACGGATAACCCAAATGTTGGAAAATGATACCACACTCAATTTTAAGCCCCTGCCAGGAAGTAAAATGAAAGTGCCCCGTTGAGATATTAATGAGGGCCGACTTCCCCATGTTAATGTTTACCGAAGATGCCTTCGAAAAAGGAGTCAATGAATCAAGTATATGTTGAATATTTTCCTCAAACGCCTTAGCAAAGAGAAAAGTATCATCTACAAATCCAACTACAATGTGCTGAATTCCATGTAAAGAAATACCATGGATAAATCCTGATTCCATCTTAGCATGTAAGAGATAAAACATCGGTGTAGAGGCCATTGCATAAAAGAGAGGACTAAGAGGACAACCTTGGCGTACTGATCGCTAGTCCGGAAAGGGTGCAAAAAGCCTTCCATTAATTTCTAGCTGAGAAGCATTGTCCTCATATAGCAAATAGATAAGACAACAGATTTTAAGCCCGAATCCAAGTTTCTTGAACGTCGCAGCAATGAAATCCCAACGCACATGATCAAAAGCCTTCTCAAAATCAATTTGCATGCCAGCCACCTCCTCGCCAAATATCGATGCATGTTCCATCAAAATTTGCATGATAAGGATGTTATCATAAATCGATCTCTTGTGAATAAATCCAATCTGGGAAGGGTGCACTCGTTTATGAATAAGCAGTTTAAGCTTAAGAGCGAAAACCTTAGCCAATATTTTGTAGACAATATTCATCATTGAAATAGGTCTCCAGTCTCCAATCCGTTTAGGGATATCCACCTGGGGAATAAGTTTAATTTTCCCTTGCTTGAACGAATAAGGCATCCTTTGATCCCTCCATATTTCATTGCATACATCAAGAAGCAGTGATTTAAGAGAGAGCCAAAACGAAAGAACAAACTCTTTAGTGAGACCATCCAAACCAGAGCCTTCCCATTCTTAAGAGAACCAAGGGCAAGAAAAATTTATTCCTCTCTTATGGAAGTCTCGCAAGCAACAGCCATCCGTGAGTCCAAGCACTGCGCAGTATGAGCAAGGGCATCATGAAGCGCCGCAAACCAAGAGTCATCGATGGAATACAAAGCAGCAAATGAGTTTTTGTAGTGATTCGAACAAGCATCAGCTATGTAGTTCCCATCACGCAACTCCTTGTCCTCAATCTCTCGTAACGAAATAGTATTTGCAGCATGCTTAGCTCGCAAGAAGTCAAAGAAGCATTTAGAGGTAGCATGTAGATCATTCACGTCCATGCATCTAGCTCATACTTTGGCGGAATGTATAGCATTATTTTCAGCGAAATGCAAGCATCTGTAAGCATCACACAAGCACGAGTAATCCTTCTCAGAGAGCAGGTGACCCATATCCACATTTTCGGTCAAAGAAAGAATAACATGCTCAGCTTTTAACTTTAGCTGCTTCAAAATATTGGAAAAGTATTTCCCACAATCTCAAATTATATCTTGCATACCCACCACCGGGGCTTCCCATTTCAAAGAAGCAGAAAGCTTTAAAGCCAGCACTTGCTGAATAAGATCGTCGACCTTTGCTTTAAACACCGATGTTTGAATCCACGCATGGTTGAGTCTCAATAGAATCCTGTGGAATCTGGTAGGAATACTGGCTGTCCAATTTGAATCAAAAAGGAATAACAAAAGAGGAATGTGATCTGAAAGCAACATTGTGGCATCGATCCACATTTTGAAAACAGGAGAGAGGGCAGAAATATGAGAGTAGTAACACATGTCCAACCTACTCATAACCTTCCTATGCGATCTAGAATGGAAAGTATAACGAAGAGTATAACCTCCAATATAACCACATAAATCTTTACGATTCAAAGAGTCCAAAATTTCATTCCACAACCACTTTTCCTGCAATGAGATCAAGGAGGGAGCAGTTGTATAGTCTGTATCTATCTCAACCACATTACGATACGGACATTATCCCACAGTTGAAGCTTCTCACAAGAACGAACAGCTTGCAAAATATTTTCCCAAGTTTTAGTTCTCTCCATCACAGAATCCAGAGCATACATATTTACGCAGATAGAGGATACTTCATCCAATAGAAGATGAATGATCAAAAATCTTCCCTTAAGGTCATCAAATAACACTTGATAAGGGATATCCTTTCTGATAATGAAAAGACATCTTGAATAACCATTCTTAAGACCATTATAACGCAACTGGGAATCCCTAGTGTGCAAAAGCATTCTTACATGATCATGTTTTTTATGTTCTTGGATCGCCACCAAATCCAACTGATGTCTAATAATCCATCTCCAAAGCCTTGTCCATTTCCCGTATTGTCCTAATCCTTGAATATTCCAAGTGGCTAGCTTCATGATGTTGACAGGGTAGTATGAGAAGAATCCATGTGAGCCAATGCTGGAGCCAAATCCTGATGTACAATATCCATATTCTCATAATATTCTGCCATGTGATCATCAGAAGTAGGTGTAAAATTAGCCTAATCAGTAGGCGAAGCTGAATAGCCATACTAAAATTTGTTGCGCTTCCCCCGAAGCAAAGCCTTTTTTATAGGTGACAGGAGTAAATCCATCATTGTGCACTTCCTCTACATTTCTCCTAGGAGGATCCTTTGCCACACCCTCTCGCTCTCTCTCTTATACACGTTAAGCTTTTTTGGGGTAATCGGGGCTGCAGGAAGTAAATGTTTTTCCACTACTATTTCTTTTCCTTTATTGCCAATACCTTGAGGGGGGTGTAGATCTAAGAGCGTCACTGCTTCGCGATTTCAGAGTAGTAGGCATGTTCCTTGGACTTCCAAAAACATGCTCCTCTGGTACCAGAATTTTACTACAAGGGCAAGTAGGAATGAGGTTCATACCTTCACTCTTTAAAGTGGGGCAGTTTTTCGAGTAGTGCCCTAAGTTGCCACAATGAAAGCAAGACCCGGCCATGTTTCCCCATTTAAGATAAATAACAATCCTCCCCACACTAGGTACATTTATACCAAGAGTCTTTGGAAATGGCCTCGAGCTATTCCACATAACACAGATTCTGTT
>MU263241.1:0-12500 GCA_020310875.1 Ceratopteris richardii
AGGGAGAAGTTTGAAGCTTTCCGCAAAGCTTTGGGCTTACTTCCTTTTGTGGAGTGATTTCCACATAGCTCAGCACTTCCTTATACATGAGTGCCAGCTCCTTGTCACCGCATCACTTCCAGGGGGGATTTGTTGATATATTTAGGTAGTGATGTGTGTGAACACTCTAGGACCGCCGGGGCACTTTTTTCCCTCTTTAGGAGGTTTTTTCCCCCCAGCTTGTATATACGCCTATTGCCCTAATGGGCTACTTATCTTTGTACATTCTCTAGTAATACATTCAGTCTTGTGTTGTGCTCCAAGCTTCTTCTTCTTCCTTGAGTTGTTCGCGTGCTTCCGCAGACGTCTAACTCCAACAATAATATCTTGAACCATTTATGCTAAAGTCCTTTGAAGGACCCCACACATCTGTATGCACCAATTCAAGTCTTCTTGACTACATGAAACCTTGTTTGTTATATGATTGCTTATGAGCCATACCTAATTGACATGCTTCACATATATGTCATGTGTTGATCTGCAACATTAGGTAATCCAAGTAATGAACCATTGTTAATCATTTCTTTAATACCTCTTTCATTGAAGTGTCCAAGCTTTTGTGCCAAAGATTCAACTTACTCCATATGTGAATAAGGCATGTCCAACATTACCTTGTACCTTCAATGTGAAAAGCCTTCCTTCTTTCTTTCCTGTAACAATTTGCTTATACCCTTCATTAGGTTCTTCAACATAAACTCCGTCATTAGTGAACCTCACCTCATATCATTTTTCTATAATTTGTCCTACACTGATCAAATTCTTTGGAATTGTAGAAACATAGACAACCTTACTCAAAGAGTACTTCCATCCTTGGCCTTCACTGATCCAATGGACTTCACCTTGTGCTTTGTATTATCACCTGTTTGAACTGTATGATTAATGACTTTAGTCTCCAAATCAATCATTAAAGCAATGTTGCCACTCAGATGATTGCTACATCCTAAATCAATATAAAACACTCTTTGGTCTTCAGTTGGGACTTCACATGTTGCATTCATCATTAGGGTTGAATCTTCCTTCTGATATGTTGTAGTAGATATTGTTGTAAGATTGACCTTGAAAGTTTCTTCCACCATTCCTTCCAAAGAAGCCTCTACTACCTCTACCTCTGAAGCTTCCTCTCTGATTGCTTCCACCTCTACCTCTTTGATTATAATTCTGATTAAAGCCGCTAACACTTTGATTATTATGCCAACATTCATGAGCTAGATGATTAGTCTTACCACATATCCAACAAGCTTTGATATTATCCTTGTTGTTTGTGCCTCTTCCTCTACGTCTATCACTTCCTCTTCCTCTTAGGAATTTGTTTGACTTTGAGTACCTTCATCTTCAGCTAATTGTTGGTTTCCTTTGCTAGACTTCTTCTTATCCTTGGAGTACATTGCTTGATATGCACTCTTATCAGTATCCCCTTCGATATCATGCTCAAAAGCTAGCATATGTCCTAGAAATTGATTCAAATCAGGAGTGAAATGATCTAATGAAAGTTCAATTGATAGTATGAAAGGTTTCCACTTCTCATCTCTTCTCATACTTGTGAGAATTTGTCTTAGCAATTTATCTTCTTTAATGTCTTCATCAACTGCACCTAAAGAATCAGCAATGTCTTCATCTTTGTCACATAATCAGATACTGATTGTGAGGCTTTCTTCTTGAATGTGGTAAATTCAGCCCATAGTGATGCCTTTCTTGATTTGGTTGTATTTTGAAAATGGTCCTCCAAATCATTCCATATATCACTTGCACTTTCAAGTCCTCTGATGTGAGGAAGCAAGTAATCATTCATTGGCATATAGATAATGCTCCTTGTTTGAGCATCCTTCTTCATCCAAACCTTCAAGTCTGCAAGCTCCTCCCTAGTTGGAACACAAGGATCTTTAAATTCTAGCTTCTCTTCTTCTCATGTGATGTATCCTATCAGATCTTTGCTCATAAGATGAGCTTCCATCCTCATAGACCAAGCTGGATAGTTCTCTCTATCCAATTTATCAATTTGGAGACTATCTCCCATTCTTTCTTCACCTGTACTATTAAATCTTCAACCTTATGAGTAATGAATATACCGTTGCTTTGAAATTTACTCCTTCTAATCCTTTTGATTGCTCTCGTGTGTCTCCCTTTAGCTTTTCCTTCACACTTTGTCCTTTTGAATCTCCATATGTTGAATTTGTATATCTCCAATAGTTGGGGTCCTCCTTTCCTTCAACTTTGATAGAACCTACTCTGATATCATTGATGGAGAAGTTTAATCTCCAAAAGATAAGCTATACTTGAGTTTAGAACACCTCCATGTCAAGCATAGCTCAAGACCCTTACAAATTTTGGAAATCTTTGCTAAATTATAAACACTTAATACTTTTGTGAGCTATGGCTTCACTTGGAAAAGCCTGCCTCACAAAAGTCACTCATTGCCTGATGAAATGATTAAAGATTTCTATGAAACTTTGATAAAACATTCTCCTAACGTTTACACAGCTAATCCAAGTGAAAGTTCTTCAAAATAACTTACAAAACTTCAGATTTACTTCAATAAATAAACCTATGTTTAAAACAGGCTTTCTCTACAAGTGACTTTCACATATGCAACTTTAAACACATAGTTCTCACAAGCAAGACCCCATTTGGTCAAATGCTTTTAGACATAGGTTGCTTATCCAACTTAAATTTTGAATGCTTATTTTTGTGAAACTTTATAGTATACAGTGAGATCTGATCAAATCTTTGACCATCGAGATTGCACTTGTTTCAGGAGTCACTTATCACCTGTTACAAATATGAATGTTCCTACAGACAATTCTCTCAGTCTGATTATAATTAGTCTCTCAAAACTTGATCATAGATGCATCAACTATAGACTTAGACACACACAAAAGGATTTCTCAATTGATTAAGCACAAAAGGAGAAAAGAAGAAAAACATTGAGACACAACTTCTTGAAAACTTCTTCTATTCGGATAAGAAATTCATCTGATGGATGTTACACATTCAACTTATGATCTAATCATCTAATTCTCATCTAGTCTTCATCTCTCATACATATCATGTCTATATACAAGTGTATATATACATATGATTGTGGATTCGACACTATTCCAAAGTATATGTGAAGTATTTACAATATTACTGTACATGTGTATAAAGATCCTCTCTTCCTAAACCTCCACTTCACTTCATACTTCATGCTTCAACCTTTTCTTCATTTATTCACTCCTAAGCTTCATGTAATCACTAAGTGATGATTTTCTTGCTCCAACAGTCCACAACATTTGCATTGTATTGTGGACATTCTCTTACCCTCTTGATGAACAATCACATATGATCATTCTTTTCCCTTTCCCATAGTGCTTGTAAATTGCTTTATGAAGACCATATCTACAAAAAAAAAATCAATATCAAATAAGATATAGAAGCAATGTTGAGTCAAACAATTATGATAGACTTTAATTCTCAATCATACACCCATATACAATTACACATACTATTGTGAAGTAAAAATCATTGTTGAGTCAAACAATCACCATATATTTTAATCTCAATCATACACATATAGGTTTACACATACATATACTTACACATAGTATTGTGAAATAGGAATCAATGTTGAGTCAAACAATCATAATATATTTTACGTTCTTAATCATATGCACATACACTTACACATACTATTGTGAAGTAAGAATCAATATTGAGTTAGACAATCACAATAGATTTTTCATTCACAATTATATACTCATATGCATATGCATACTATCGGATGAAACTTCGTATATACTGTATACATACACACACATACATATACTATTATGAATAACAGTCAATGTTGAGTCAAACATAATCTACCTACATCTTTCAATAATAAATTTAATGTATCATAATAGATTTCAAATTCCTAATCATATTTTGTGAAGTAAGAATCAATGTTGTATCAAAAAATCAAAATAGATTCTAAATTCCCAATCATATGCACATACATTTACACATACTATTGTGAAGTAAGAATCAATATTGAGTCAGGCAATCACAATGGATTTTTCATTCACAATTATACACTCATATTCATACACATACTATCGAATGAAACTTTGTATATAATATATACTCATACACACACATACATATACTATTATGAAGTAACAATCAATGTTGAGTCAAACATAATCTACCTACATCTTTCAATAATTAATAAATTTAATGTATCACGATAGATTTTAAATTCCTACTCATATGCACATACACTTACACACACTATTGTGAAGTAAGAATCAATCTTGTATCAAACAGTCAAAATAGATTCTAAATTCCTAATCATATGCACATACATTAACACATACTATTGTGAAGTAAGAATCAATATTGAGTCAAAAAATCATAATAGATTTTTCATTCACAATTATACACTCATATCATACACATACTATCGGATGAAACTTTGTATATACTATGTACTCATACACACACATACATATACTATTGTGAAATAACAATCAATGTTGATTCAAATATAATCCATCTATATCTTTCAAGAATAAATTTAGTGTATCACAATATATTTTAAATTCTTAATGGTATGCACATACAATTACACAAGAAGTAAGAATCAATGTTGAGTCAAACAATAACAATAGATTTTAAATTCACATACATATACTATTGTGAAGTAAGAATCAATGTTGAGTCAAACAATCGTAATAGTTTGAATTACTTAATATTTAGCAAAAATTTATAGCTTGTTCTCTCTACGACACTTTAAGTTTGTAAAGAACAAAGTAGCTTTTATAAAAAATGATTATAGTTCTATTCTTTTATAAAATATTATTCAATCAATTTTTTCGATGAAAAGCTTTTCGATCGAAACTGTTTGATCGAGAGCACTTTCAATTGAAAAGTGTTGAATCCCCATGAAAAAACTATTCGGCATGTCTGAATAAGCTGATATGGCACTGAATAATTCAATCAAATAATAAGGGCTTATCGCAAAATTCCATAATTATTCACGAATAAACAAATTGTCGAATAACAAATAATGCAACCTAGTTTATTGCAACTCATTAAGGCATTCAGATTGAAACTCTCAGGGGGACATTCCTTGACTTTTGAGATACAATTTAGAGTAGTAGTTCTCAGCTTAGTGGTACAAGAGTAAATGAAGTTTTTCTTCCTAGAGTTATAGACTCTTTGAATCCTACTTTTCCAGATATTCTTGAGGATGATGGGTCTCCAGATTTGCCATAAAGGAACATCAAATCTATTAGATACACCTAATAAATCTCCTCTTGTCCAAGACTTTTCATATTGAAACTTTGACAACACTTATGCAAGATAGATCAAAAGCTTTTGGCATGAACACAATGTATAAACAAGTGGAGAATGTCCTCCATCCTGCCATAGAAATGACAATTGTCTGTACCCAATTTTAATATAAAGGCCTTGCTTCCTGTCCATAAGCCTCCGTGAATAATGAGCCACAGAAAGGTAGAGTGCTTGTTGGATAAGGGGAAGGCCCAGATGCATCTGAACCTGTAATTCCATTGGTGATCACTCCAATTGACTTGCCACCTTTTGTTGAGCTTATCAGTCAGTGTAGAGATGGTGACCTATTTCTTTTGGCCCCCATAGATCAGTTCACGACCCAACCTATGCATCGGTAGTCTTTCGTGACAAAGAATTTGAACCTCACGGTTGGGCAGAAATTTTAGCAACAATGGATGTAGCCATCAATGAAGAACAATGGACACCCCACTGTGATGGGGATGGCTCTGACATTTCAGTCTTCTCAATAGAGCCAATCATGGGAGATTCGGTTCTGGAAGAATGTGAACCTAGCACTGATGCATTCGAGGATGCAAGTGACTCCGATCTAGAGTCAATCATTATGGATTAGCGTGGTTGCAATTAGCACACGTAGGTGCATTAGAGCAACACCACTCAAGGCAGAGAACTTTACAGGCACTAAAGAGGCTCGGAGTGCATTGGCCGACTATGGACGTTGATGTCCATAAGTTGTGTAAGGAATGCCTAGCCTGTCGAACTAGACCACCTATGGAGCACGCTAACTTGTACCGGTGTCTCTAATACCAGATTGGAGTGAACCATTAGTAGCCTTCTTGAGGACGAAAACATTCCCTCAAGATATGACCCTAACGAGGCAAAGAAGTTTAGAAAAAGAAGCCCTAGACTACTCACTTATTGGTGATAATCTGTACAAGCAAGGAAAGGATGGATATCTATGGCTATGTGTCCATGAGAGCGAATATCTGAAGATCTTGGAAACTGCTCACCAGGGTGTAGCAGGAGGACATTTTGGACCAGATCAGGTGATCAAGGCTATACTATTTGCAGGTCTTTGGTGGCCGACCCTTCACATGGATGCACATACCTATGTGAAGAGGTGTGATGTGTGTCAACGAACTCAGTATCCTATACGCAAAGATGAGATGCCTTTGAAACCTATGATGGGTGGACATGCATTCTCTAAGTGGGGAATAGACTTCATAGGTCCAAAATCTCCCAGCTAAGGTTTCCCATGTTGAATACATTATTGTGTCCACAGATTACCTAACCAAGTGGGTAGAGGTAATAGCTACGACCAAGAATGATGCTCTGACGACTACTAAGTTCTTATTTGAGAATTTGTTCACTAGATACGAGCTACCTATAGAGCTAGTGAGTGATAGAGGGACTCACTTCTTGAATGAGGTCATTGAAAATATTATCCAAGAGTTCTTGGTGATACATAAGAAGTCTGCCCCCTATCATCCACAAGCTAATGGCCAAACCGAGAGCACAAATAAGATTCTATGCAATGCGCTGACCAAATTAGTGAATAATAAACGCTCTGATTGGGACAAACAGCTACACCATGCTGTTTGGGCATACCGAGTTGCCTATAAAACGGTACTCCAAGACACACCATTTCATATGGTATTCGGTCAAAATGCAGTGCTACCATTGGACTTCTTGATACCTACATTGAACGTGGCACAAGAGCATGACTGGACAGGCCATGAGCTCTCCTCTAGAATCTTTGACCTTGAGCGACTAGGTGAAACAAGATTAAGAGCGACAGCAAGAATTTATGCAACCAAGAAAAGACAAAAAGCATATTTTGACACACATGTGAAAGATAAAGGCTTAAAAACAGGAGACCTAGTCCTAGTCTACACTTTGAAGCAACATGCACGAAAATTAGAAAAGAGAGGCTATGGATCTATGATCATAAATAGGATCTCCAGAAGTGGAGTAGTTCAATTAGCTACACTGGAAGGTGATGTTCTCCCTAGTTACATTAGCGGATGCAGAGTCAAATTATACCAAGAACCCCTCACTGAGGAGATGCTCAATCGACTCAATATGGCAAAGAAACATAAGTAAGAAGAAAAATGAATCCGAGAAGAGAGCAACCTAGGACAGATGCCTATGCAGCTCAAGGATATCATATGGCTATGTGTGAAGTTTCAGGTATTAGCTCTCATAGAATAATTGATCGACGTCATTTTGTAACCTTAGAGATAGGAAAAGGAAAGAGTGCAAGGACTGTAAGGGCCTTGATTGACTCAGGTGCAGCTACTAGTGCTGTTAAACTTTCTTACTGTCAAAAGTTGAAATTAAGTCTCAATCCTATAGAAGCATATCTAATAGGGTTGCGAGGTGTGGAAACCCCTTGCATGGGTGAGGTGGAACTTCCCCTCTACATTCAGGATGTTTTAATGACAGTTAAAGTGCTAGTGTGTCAAGACGAGGATCTCATTGAGCCTCTTGTCTTGGGTCAAGACTGGATCTATGATCACGCAGTCAACCTAAACATAAGAAGTGGAATTCTTCAGGTCTGGGCCAATCAGAAACGTATTACACTTGAGTTAGAAAATGACGCACTCAAGGCACTAGGAAAGGCACACACTCCTGGTCCTTCCAGGAGTACACATGAAGATGATGATTCTATTGTTGTCCAAAATTATGTGATGCAGAGGGATGTTTTCTCAACAAAGAATTCAAGGAGACGACGGAACTCCCTTCTTTTCCAAAGGCGGTAGAAGGACGGCAATCAAAGGAGTACCAATTGTAGAGGAAGCAAATAACCGATGCTCCAAGCCAAAAGAAAATACAAAGCAAAGTGTCTCTGCCATTGACACAAGTGTGGGTGCGGAAAGGCAAGCACCCTGTTGCAGTTAAACCACAACCACTGGCTCAACTTCATATTAGTGATCAATAGTCCTTCAAAAAACCCTCTACGAAAGTAAGGTCTATCTGGGTACCCAAGAAGTCAATGAAGGCTGACCCACAATCAAAACAAATTTGGGTGCCTAAGGCTTGCTTGCGGGCTCAAGTAGCCACACACGGACCACACCATGTACAACAAGGTTCACGCTTTCGAACTGCTGATAACCACTCCTATTCGACACACACGAACACATATTTGCCCATGAGCACGAGCAGAGTCACTTGTAAATGGGTCCCTAAAAAGTCTCATTTCCAAGCAGACAAGCCCTCTAGAGTCTCTAGAAAATCAAAAGAGGAAGCCATCCACTCTGTTTGGCAGCCCAAACCTTGTAATAAACCATCTGACCCATTGCTAAGCCACTCCCGTTTACTAACTACATCCACACTGCATCCGACCCCCCAATTAGCACATAGGTATTCCCGCATTCGCTAACCACACTTCACACTCACATCCACGCGAGCACTAACTAACCGACTAACTACGTCACAGTTCATCATGTTAATGTTGTAACGGGGACACATGACCACTTGGTGTCCATTTGCAATGTTAACATTCATTATTATATTCTCACAGAACCGGCGACGAGTTTCTTCAATATGGCCGAGGCTGCAGGAACAAGCTCCCAGGCAGGCACCGGTCCTCAGATCGTAGACATTGAAAGTCTCCCTATTGAGGAGGAGTTGAAGGAAAGACCACAGGCATTGAGAGCATTACATGTCATACCTATTCAGAATCCTCCCCAAGGTCACATATCACCCATACGCAAAAACTCACATTGGTTCAGTGACGTGGTAGGATCTCTTGGAGAAGGCACTTATTTGTGGGAGGCAGAAATAGAGTTCAACAGACGCTGGGGCCGGTATCACTTCTTTACAAGAGAGTTTGAGAGGCTTCAAAACAATGAAGGGTTGAAACCAATATGGAAGAAGGTTGGACTATATGATTACTTCAAAGCTCAATTACCCAAGCCGGACTTTCTAAGGTGTTGATACTTGATTAGCACCCTCACTCCCAGTAAAGAGAAAAAGGGGTATAGCACCTTTTTCCTACCATCTCTTACAAGAGGTAATGAACTGAAGCGCTTCAAATTGACAAACAATTTGGTAAGGGAAGCTCTCGATATGAAAGGTATGCACATCCCCACAGAGAAAGAGACAATGATCCCAGACAACATGAAGAACAGGAACTTGACTAAACTGAAGGACATGGTGGTAATGACACCAACTATTTCCATTCACCTCTGAATGTGCATGCAACATTTCGTATTCCCTGCTCAAGAGAGATTCACGATGCCACCCAAGAAAATTTGGTTCAGTTTGTACTTAGCAGATACCTTCAATCTAACAATCAACATGCCTCAGTGGATCATTGACCAAATACACCTTGCACATCAACGATGGTACAAGAAGCAGAAGTCAGTACTTTATGGGTGATGTGCTCTTACAAGAATCGTTTATCGGTGCTTGGCATATGATGTGCCAATTCAAAGAGCACTCGTTTGGACTAGGGTGCAAGAATTTCAACTAAGACTATCAACCGCAGGACCTCCATCCAAGAAAATGAGGGGATCGGTTCAGATACCCTGTGCATAGGCTCGAGGTGCCACCCTGACACCGGACACAACTCCACGACTTCCAAGGTGAGTGCAACCTTTCACCATCCGGTTACCAAGGCCCAGTCGTGGAGGGACCGAATCTGGTGTTTCCACCAATACCCACTGGATTAGAATTCCATCATGGCTTCACACTGGAGGATTTAACTGATGAGGAGATAGCAAGAATAATTAATGCAACGAGTTGGAAGTTGAAGCAGAACAATTAAGTGGGCAACAAACTGTCACGGACCAACCCCATCCAAGTCAACCAGACGTCATCGAAGTAGATGAAGATGAAGAGGAGACTGCAGAATGAGGAGCAAGAGGAGACGAAGGAGAGCATGAATATGAACAAGAGGTCATACCGGAACTTGAGGGAGCCCTGCCTATACGAAGCAATTAAAATGACTGTATGATACCATCAACCGGGTTCAGGAACAACATAAACTATCCCTGGCAACAGGAAAGGCCCTAATGACCCAGATCCTAAAAGACGAAGGTGTGGATGACCAATATAGGGCAAACCCTTGACATGATTGCTGATGCATTGGGGGGTACCAAAGACAGTGCACACCACTCTCGCACACTCGCGAAGATCTGAGCGAAGACACAGTAGACGTCCCCCTAGACCAGGGAAACAGATAAATATCTTGGTATCAGAACCACAGGGCACCACATCCACCACCACGGGCACAGCTCATACCATTCATCACATTGATGAAGCCCATACCTCAAGTGCACCCCCGTCACCCCCCTTTACCACCCTCCCCTCCAACTCCACCACCTTCACCTCCTACCACCACTGTCACCACCACTGTCAATGCCATAGATTCCACTTCCCTTACCGAAGCACAGACTGTGAGCCAACCCTCACAATCTGTACAACCTGACACCACCACTATTGTAAATGCTACCACTAACACTATAATTCTAACTGTAGCCACTGAAAACCCCATTCCCCCTATCACACTTCCTGGTGGTTCATATTCACAACTGCACACACCACTTTACACCTTCACAACCATCACCACACCGACAATTCCCATGTTCACAATCCTCCCACAACCGCATCCACATATGACTTCATGGACATATCACCCACTTCTGCACCTCTCCCTCCCCCCATATTCCCACAATCTCCCATTCCCCACCACCCACTTCACCCTTCTCAAGCACAGCATACACACTCCCTTTCCCTTTTCCCTACCCTCTTGCATTCAACACCTTCCCAGCATCCACTCTTTTCAATAATGTATTTAATACTTTGTACCAATGTATGTCCCAATTACAACAGCATTACCAGCATCTAGACGCTCAGCATACGAATCTGTTTCGAACCCACGAAACATTACAAGAGAGATTCATTAACTTAGAGAAGGACAAGAGGCTATTACAACAGCAATATAATACCTTGTAGGCACAAACATTATCCGTTAGTAGCCAATCCATCCCAGCCAGATACTGAGGAAAAACAACAACTCGATGAAATGTTACATGCCCAGATAACCGACAATCCCAAGCTTCGACGTAACCTCGCCTTACTACGCAAACACATGTCTGTAGCACTAGAAGAAAATAAAGGACTGCAGAAATAGAATGAAGAAAACCTAGAAGAAGCAATGGAGGGATCACCGCAAGAAATCGACCCAAAGCACTTCAAGGCCATCCCATAGAAAAATATGCAAATCGTGTTGGAAACACACGCCGATCTCTTGCAAGCACACGCTGCCTTAGAAAAAGAGCGGGATGACCTACTCAAGCAATTGAAAGCTCAGGAAGAGTCACCAAAGGAAGTCACAGCCGCAAGTGACACATCTGAAGAAGTCACAGAACTCAGAGCACAGCTGGAAGAACTGCAAAATAGAGTTCTTCAATATGAGCATCAACCCTCTCCCCTCGTGGAGTCGGAGCTGAGGACTTAGTTCCAATTGAAGACGAGGAGACTTTTGAAGACCCATATGTACCCATGCTTGCACCTGGGGGTAAGCACACAGAGGAAGGAGTGGACACAATTGAGATCAAAGCTCCTGAATGGATGCAAAAGTTAGAAAAGTTTGGTCCAACCCATGATGAGAGAGTTGCAGTACAGATACAATCTATGTCCCGATTGGAAGAAGTTGTCATCAACTCGGATTACTTCAGAAACCTCTCCCATCATCGGTGGATTGGCACTTCTGATGATTTGTATGTTCCATTCTATGTATAATGGCAGATTATAATGTTGAGATAAAGCAGTGCACAACAAAAGAACCAACCTCGACAACACAATTTGCACTAGATGACATTCTTGCAAGTTCCGCGCATGGAAATATATTTCAATCTACATGGAGGATATGCCTACTTGAAACATATCCCGAGATGGTACGCACTTGGAATAATATGCCTTTATACATCAAGTATAACCCATGCTATTGTCATATCTTTCATCGGAGATCATGGCCAGAGTGCACCAAAACAGTTTTGACAGTTAAAGGATGTGCCAAATGGTTAAACTATGTATACTTGGCACCACCACGTGGCCAACCTATAGTCGCATACATGATTTCAACCATTCAACATTGGGGGATTAGATTCAAAAATGCACCAGACATCATGGCATAGATGGGCCTCAAAATATTTGAGCTAATGCTGGTTTCATTCAGGACA
>MU263241.1:17500-46732 GCA_020310875.1 Ceratopteris richardii
CTTGTTTTTGTCAGGCCCCCGGTATCCAGTCCAATTACGACTACTACTCCCATTCCTTGTGTTTCCATTCCACCCATCCTGACACCACCTATCATTTTCCCGACCGCTCATTTCCCCTCATATACCACTAACACGTTATACTCCTTTACCGTCTTCACATAGCTGACCTCCTTCCATTCCTCTTTCACATCCTTTTTACAACCACGATCCACAAATTTCTTGTCCAAATGTAGCTCAAGCGTAAGCACCACCTCCTTTACTTGTCAATCCGTGGAGACGTGAGGACTAGTATGAAGACCACAAGCAAGTGAAGGCACCAGTGTGTGAGT
Organism: Ceratopteris richardii; assembly: GCA_020310875.1. Lineage (NCBI taxonomy): Eukaryota > Viridiplantae > Streptophyta > Polypodiopsida > Polypodiales > Pteridaceae > Ceratopteris > Ceratopteris richardii. The sequence continues at coordinate 17,830 of MU263241.1, forward strand.
GAAAGCACACGCATGCATGCACACACATACACACACATGCGTGCAAGGTAAGAGCAAAGAGTGGAACAATGGAAGAACTTCGATTACAGGAGAAATCTAATACAAGAGCTCCAATCTCTAACAAGCTAACCCCAAAAATGAGCTCTCTAGCTCTTTTTATAGTTTTTGGACTAGTTTTGGCCTTGTCCAGACCTAGTGTCCGGCCTACTTAAAAATTAGGTTCCAGGGCTTATCTGGGGGCTCAAATGAAGTCTAAAAACTATGAAAATTGGTAGGATGATACTTCTAATACTCCTCAAGCTTGAGGACTCCTCGGCTTGAACAAAATGGAGTTACAAGAAGGTGAAATGATATTTACAATGGTTCGAGTGATCAAAATCATTGTTTTTGTAGGGGATTTGTCTTAATATTTGACATACACTTCTTGGAGCTCCCTACTTGCTCCTTCTTCTTGTGTGTCCACCTTTTTGATGTGCTTCCATGCTTGTGCTTGACCTTGAGTTCCAACACTCCCCCCTCTTGAGTGTGTCATCCCTAACAGACCCTTGTTGTAGTGGTTGTTCGAGGTAGTGCTTTGAGAGGGAGTGTCCCTTCTATATGAACAAGAGCCATTTGGCTCCCAAATGTGGCAGGGTTGGTTGTTCGATTCTTCACTTGTCAGTACGAGCCTTTGCAAGTCTTATTCCCTTGGTATGTGCTTCTTCCTTGGATTCCAACCTGAATTTGTCATTGTGAGCCTCCATTGATGTCATTTAGAGCTTTCCAAAGATGATATTCATAGTAGTCATGCCAAGTACTCGTAACCCATAATGAATGATGGGTAAGTGCATTGGTGCATGGGTTAAAAAAGATATGTGCCTTGTGCACGGCCTTGGAATGTGGCCCTATGCATGCTTACTTGGAAAATGAAATATAAGAAACATGGTGCAAAAATTAGTTCTTGAGCGAATTGCTCAAGGGTACGTTGAAGAAGAGGCTTCCTAATCTATCATTGTTATAATGTTTTCCAAGTAGGAGATTCTTACCATGGTGAATGGTCAGTTGATGCAGATCTCTTCATGTTGTGCACCCGTCATTGTGATGGATCCTTGGCTGGTCTATCGTCGTCGATGAATGTCCGTATTGATGGTCCACTCATGCAATTCTTTGAGTGCCTGGTCTTGTCTGCTCTCTTTAAAGCAACATTTGCCAAATACTAAGAATTGAATTTCTTTATATTCCTTGACAAACAACATTGGGTAACTACATCAAGCTTAGTTTCACATGTTCTCTTTAGCTCATCATAAGTAGGGTCCTCTCATCCAGTATAAATACAAGGATTTGCAGGGTACCATAACTACCCATTGCAAATATCTTCTTGGATGCTCTTGTACATATAGTAGTTAAGCATCGCTCAAGTTGCAGACCTTCAAGCTCTTCCCTCCTACCATGGTAAGGGAAAACAATAGTTGTGGATGCCATGTTTATGCCAAGTTCTGGACATCTAATAGATAAGGTAGCAATAATATCATCTCCTATCCGAGACACACTTCTCTCCAAACTGATAAATGCCCAATCATCAACAGTTCCACCTTCAACTAAGCATGACTCATTCATGTTCCATGAACCAAACCTGGGAACAAGCTCTCTCTCTTTGCTTCTTTTCTTTTTTTTTTGTTTTTTGAGAATTTCACAAAACAAGAAGAAAGAGGTTAGTATCAATCAAAACAGTTGACATATGTCAATGTGCACTCATGCCTGGGACTCTCAATTGTGTCTATGCAGGGCCGTGTAAGGTGGCCCTATATTAATGCATACTTTGGAAATGCATGACCTGAATGGTGCAAAAGATAGGGTTGTGCAAGGAGCACATGGTTGTCACTTGTCGAGGCTTCTGATGTTACTTGGGGGCATTGATGCAAGTTATACTTAGAGGTGTCCCTTGGACCTCGAGATGACAACTGATCATTCATGCTTATAGGGATCCATTTGAGAACCATGTTCGGTTGCATAGAGATCACTTTGGGCTTCTTCATCTTTGAATGATTTCTTAAATGTTGTAGCCCACGTGGTTGGTTCTTTGGTTCTAAGGGACCTACCGATGCTTTTGGCTTCCAAACTCAAACATGTATTGCTTGTCTTCCTACTTTTGCTAGAGCGATGAGTTGATCTTCCTAGGATCTCTGTGATGTGTTCTAACTCTGGCCTCTCAGTAGCTTCTTTGTTGAGATTTTACTCATGTGGAAGAAGCTATTATTTTGCACATGTGATAGTTCCTTGGAAACCCACATGTTTAATTGCCTTCATTGAGCTGCAGCTAATTTTTTTGGTACCCAAATTTGTCGGAGATTTTCTAGTTGAGCTGGTTTTCGTTGCTTGTTTCTTATCTTTGCATGGTGGGATTGCCTGAGTGGGAATTGTGTTGGCAAGGTTGGTGGTTGCTCTCCTTTTTGTACCCAGATCTGCTTCATGCTCGGAACTACCTTCTTCTTGAAATCCCTTTGTTTATTTGACATAGCGGTTGGCATGGTCTGTTTTGCTTGCCTTGTTGGTTGAGTTGTGGTGGCAGCATTAGTCCTTGCACAAGAGGAGTCATCTGCTTGTCTTTGAGCCTGTTCTTCCATGATTGAGTTCTCCTGGAACATGGAGCTTTTGACACATACAACATGTTTTTTTGCTAAGATTAGTCCTAGGAGAACGACGAGAAGGAGTGACATCTCGATTTGTGTGCATGCCATTCTCTAATTCTAATGTAAAGCATTGTCCCTAGACCCAAACTTGAAGAAGTTGACTTCTTAGGTTCAAATTGATTGCATGGTCGTAAATCCAATCTTGACCCAAGACAAGTGGTTCTGTAAGGTCCTCATCGTGACATACTAGCATTTTTACTTTCATTGGAACATCTTGAAGGTAGATGGGAAATTCCACCTCGCCCAAACAAGGGGTTTCCACACCTCCCAACCCTATGAGATAGGCTTCTATTGGATTGATGTTCAATTGCAAGTACTGGCAATATGAAAGTCTAACTACACTAGCTATTGCACCTGAGTCAATTAATGCTCTCACGGTCCTCACATTCTCTCCGTGTCCTACCTGTAAGGTCACAAAGGGATTTCGGTCGATTATTCGAGAAGGAACTATGCCCGATTTTTGGCACATGTCCATGTGATATTTTGGGGCTTTCGGGTTGACATCTAGGCCTAGTCGCCTTAACTTATTTCATCTAATGTGCTCTTGAGCCTCTGCCTATGCTTCTTCTCTAACTCTCAACTCTTCTTCTCTTCTCTTCTTAGCGATGTTGAGTCTCCTTAGCATATCCTCTAAGTACACCCTCTGTATCTTGTTTGTACATATTGCCTACCAATATTTGATAGTTTTGTGATTGGGCAAGTTCCTCTCAGTTCGTTTTCACATTCTTATCTGCAGGTCCGAAGGTTAGGATAGGTACCAACTTATTTGGCCATTTAGGAACAACTTCTAAATTGAATAGATAAGTGTCATGTTATCGGACACTCCTTGCAGTGACTCTCGTGAAGTGATGCGAGGAAGGTGATCCGCCCTAAGGTGGGTCCTACCTTTCCAAACAACCACTTCAAAGTCATATTCCATTAGTAAGAGGAACCATCTTACTAATCGTCTTGTACTGTAAGGTTTATTGAACAAATATAATAAAGCTTGATGATCAGTGAAAAACTTGAATTTGTTGGCCAATAAGTAGTGTCTAAACTTCTTTACAGCGTATTCCATGCCTAAGCCTTCTCTTTCCATTGTGGTATAGTTTTGCTCAATCGCATTTAATTGTCTACTAGCATATGGTATAGGCAAATCTAAATTCCCTTCACCTGTGGGTTGTGCTAGCACACATCCTTTTGCATGATTGGAGGCATCTACGTGGACATGGAATGGCTTATTCCAATCAAGAGTGTTGAGTATTCGTGCCATGCACAAACATCTCTTTAGCTCATTGAAGGAATTTTCGCACTCGTCATTCCACTCAAAATTTGTCAACAAGGCATAAAGAGGTCTACCTATGATTGCATACATGTGGATAAACTTGTGGTAATATCCACAACGGCTCATAAAGGCTTGTACCTCTTTAACATTCCTCGGCCTTGGTAGCTCTGCTATGGCTCTAACTTTGTCCTCATCTACTGATATTCCATTCTTTGAAACAATGTGACCTAAGATTTTACCTTGTCATACCATGAACACACACTTCTCAGGGTTCAGACATACTCGATATTCTCCACACTTGTTGAAGAATTTTCTGAGCTCAGGGATGTGAAGTCTTCTTTCTTGGGAATGAGCACATAGGTCATCCACATATACTTCTAAGCTCTTTCGCAAGAACTCTTTGAAGACATGACACATGAGCCTTTGGAATGTTGCAGGTGCATTTGTGAGCCCAAATGGCATCACACGAAATGCAAAGATTCCCCACTCTGTGGCAAAAGCCGTTTCATGTTGATCTTCTGGGGCGATGGCTACTTGGTTGTAACCTAAAAACCCTTTAAGGAAGCTATAAACTTCCTTGCCTGCAACACGCTCCAATAAATGTTTGGTGATTGGAAGCAGATAACTATCTCTGATCGTAGTAGCATTAACTTTTTTAAGGTTAATACACACTTGCAACTTCCCGTTCTTTTTGGGCACCACTACAATGGGGGACACCCATTCAGTGTGCTCAATCTCATAGATAAATCAAGCTTCAATCAACCTATCAATTTCTTCTTTTATTTTAGCTGCATAAGTGTCATTATATGTGTAGGGTTTCTGTTTGGTGGGCTTGGCATCAGCAATCATGGGGATCATATGAGAGCAAATTTTTGGATCTACCCCCTTCAAGACTCTATAGTGCCATGCAAACACATCCCTATATTCCCTTAGTAAAGCTACAAGCTCTACTTCTTCGTCTAGGCTTAAGTCTTCTCCTATGTACGCACATCGTTCTTCGTTCCTTTCAATGGTTACAACAATTTTTTTGGTCTTTTCTTTATTATCATATGCTTCTCCTATGATGGCCTCTCTCTTAGGCATTCGTACCAAAATTTTCCAATCTTCAACTTCATATTTCTTGAAATTTTCTTGTACTTCAATAATGATTTCTCATGTTCTTGTTTCACTGCTTTTCTTTTCTTTTTCTTTTGACTACCTTCACTTTCATTCTTTGAATTCACAGTTTTAATACTTGTGAGGGGTTCTTCTTCTTTTTGGTTTAATACTCCTACATCTTCTAGAGAGTGCTCCTCTGAGATGAAGTAATTATTCATCACAATGGACTCTAGATCATCTTCATTCTCCTCTACTTCTATGACATCACTAGGATCACATTCTTCTAGCAAGGGTTGATACATGAACACAGAAATATCATAACCCTCGTCATCACAATGAGGTGTCCATTGTTCTTCATTGACAGCAATGTCCATGGTGGCTAAGATTTCTGGCCAACCATGAGGCTCAAATTCCTCATCTGGAAATATCATCGGTGTATAGGCTAGGTCTTTAACTGGTCTATCTCTAGGGCGAGTGCCTTCCTCTCTTGCTTTTAGGTGCTTTTCCTCTTCCTCTGCGACCTTGCACAACCACAAGTGAGTATCTTTATGCATCCAGGATGGATTAGGTGAACTTTCAGAATGCATAAAGATTGAATCTTCGGGTGCCTTGTGGATAGGATTCCACTATAGGGGTGGTACATCTCTAAATGTATAATCCTTTAGATTGACCTTGGTTGTGACCCCTAAGTGCTGCAAGTACAAAGAGTTGGTTCCCCAATCTTGTACTATCTGTAGCTGTCGTAGGAAGGGTCTTCCTATGATCATTTCATAGAAATTATTTTTGCCAAAGTCACATATAGCAAAGGTGTGCTCAAAATCTACACCACAAGTGGTTAGAGTGATCCCTTCTAGCAATCCTAGAGGTCTTTCAACATGGACATTGGCCATTTGAAGCTTCATTCTAGTTGGTCTTAATGCGGGTTTGCCCCATTGCTTCCACAAGGAGGTGGTTGCAATTGCAACACCTGCACCTGAATCTATGATCGCTTTGGTTGTCTAACCTTGGTAGGTGATTGGAAGATAAGTATTACCTTCTTCACCTTCACTCATGTCTCCTATTTTGTCTAGAGGTATCTCTGGGAATTTTTGTTTAGAGCCTACTTTTTGCATATTGGAATCAAGTTTTGGAACTTGATCCACCACATGTTCCCATAACTCTGGTTTAACTTTGAACATCTCTTCTACGGTGAGATGGCACTGAAACTTAGTGTTCTTCACGATATCAGTGTTCCTTGGAACCACTGAGTCTTCATGTCTTACCAATATTGTGGGAGCTCTGATCTGAAGAGATTCAGATTCCCATGGGCCTGTGGACCGTGGCAACTCTTGTAAAGAATAAGATTCACAATCTAATCTTTCATCTTCTTGTTGCTCTACTTGGTCTCCGTAAATAGATGGAATGTCTTGGGGAAATTGATCATGGTCATCAATTTCAGGAATAAGAGGGGGATTACCCTTCTCCTTGGCCCACTTCTCTTCTTGTATTTCCCACAAGAACTCTTGAGAGTGCTCTTGAATTGAAAGAGGTATTCCAGCATCCATGGAATTAGGAACATAAGCTCCCATTGGTGGTGAGCTTCCTCTTTTAATAACTGGTTGAGCCTGTGGAGGTAAAGAAACATGCGGCTTGTTCACCAACTGCTCTAATCTTCTAGTAAGCCCTGGAAATGTAAACCAGGTTTGATAGAGTTTGTCTGATTGAACGATTGACTGGTCTCGAGCATCACCTGAGCTAGCTCTACCATTTTCATGCACATTTTTGTATGTTAAATCTCTAAATCTGTTCTAGGGTAACTCTTGTCTAGGTTTGCAGCTATTGGCCCTTCTTGAAGACGAGCCTGATAGGCCTTGAACATCATGTCCAAGCCTTCTGGGGTTGGATCTGCAAGAACAACCCCTGGTTGTGGTCTATTTACAATGGGTGGTGGGGTGGGATGAGGAGGTGTGGATGGAGTTTTGGCATGCAAGGGACTTTGAAATGAAATGTCTTCTATTTTTGTTTTCGCTTCTTTCAGGCTTTCTTCTAGTTCCGATAACTTTTTATTCCACTTGCGATTGGCTTTCTCTCTGGTATCCTTCCATGTCCTTGTTTTTCTCTTACTAGGCTCTCCGGAGTCACTTGACTCTGATTGTTCAGCTAGTTTATCATGTTTTAAGGCTTGTGATCTGGTGACTGTTTGTATAGGAGCCACATTACTACTACTAGCACTTGAATCCACCACTAAGACTATCACATTAATGGGTGTAACCTTAGGTGCACTAGAGGGGTTTCTTGGACAATCTCTCGGGAGGTGTTCCTTGCCACACTTAGGACAAAAGGCTTGTATTGTGATGGCCTATCCTTGACCCGGAGATAGTGGGTGGTGACATTCATGAATGAAATGGTCGCCCTGACATCTAAAACATGGTCCTCTAGGGGCTTGTGGTCTCATTTGTCTCAATTGGGGCCTCAGGTTAGCATTTGTATACATGACATTGGAGTATTCCAGGTCCCAATTTTGTTCCATAGGTGGTGCCTCGTAGTGATAAGGATAAGTCTCACTATGCTCAGGTCACTTTGTGTAATAAGCTTGTGGACTATCCTCATAGGAGTAGTCAGAACTTTGAGCATGATGGTCAGTCTCTGAGACCAGTGGGTTCATTGGCACCAATGCTCTATTAAGGTTCTCTTTTGCCACTACATACTTAACTAGAATTACATTGGCAGGAGCTGGTGGTTGGTTTCCTAGGACTGGGTGTGGCCTATATGGTGCTTGATATTGCTATTGTGGTCTATAATATGGCTGTTGGTATTGGTTCTGATACCTACCCTGTTGGTAAGGTTGTTGATAAGTTTGTCTAACAGTCTGCCTATTGTAAGGACAATCCTGAGCCGTATGGTTCGTGTATTTCCTCTCAATAGATCAATATGGGGCATTCCTTTCTCTCAAGTTCTGGTTTTGCATTGGGCAAATGTTATCCATGTGGTCCCCTCCGCAAGTATAACATCGATTCAATGAGGTGACTCTTGGTGTTTGTCTATTTTGGACTCCTAGCTTCTTGGCAACTTGTTCAACTATCTCATCTATCTCAATGGAGGTCCTGGAGGTATGACTAGTAGAGCTATCAGAATCCTTATAGAGTTTTGATAATCCTAACTCATCGCCCAAGTTATCTTCTATGTCAATGCACATCCGCACACACTCTTTGATGGATCCAGGCTCTTTTAAGTACACTTAAAATCTTAACTTTGTGCTTAGTAAGCCATCTAAAAACAAGGCCACTTGTTTGGCTGATCTGGGTAACTCTGGGATACGGCATCTTTCTAAGTACTGTTTGAACCGTTTTCCTACGAGTCGCACGGTCCCTTGGGGTGTCTGCTTGAAGTTGTGGATCAAGGATGATGTGTTATGCCTAATACCACTCTTGGAAAATTCTATAATGATTCTTCTAGTAGTTGACCTATATCTCGGTAGTTGTGACTGTTTAGTGGTTGAAACCAAGCTAAGGCAGTGCCCTTGAGAGTCAAACCAAATGCCTCAAACTGGGTGAACAAGTCCTCAACCTATTCATCTCTTAACACTTGTTTGAACTCTGCCACATGATCATAAGGATCTCCTGTCCCGTCAAAATAGTTCTTCATTGTCTTGACCACTTGAGAAGGTCTAAGGGTTCTTGGGTGCTCACGCGGTCTGGGCAATGGAAAATCTTGTTCATCTCTTTGATGTCTTTGTGCTTGATGTCTCTCTCTTTCATGTCTTTCACCTTCCATTCTTGATCTATCTCTACCCACATTGTGTGTAAAGCTTACCTTTGGCCTCTCTCTGGCTCTTTCCCTCTGGTTTTCATGAGCCTTGGATGATCCTACACCTTGGAGGCCATGGGAAACGTTGGATCTTGGTGGAGGGAAAATCAACTCATTCTTCCATGTATATGCGTGTCTATCATGTTCTGTTACAAGAACATTCTTCCCGAGGCGTCATCCAAATAGACAACCTTGCCTGGTGTCTTTGGATCCTTGAACTCATAGATGATGACTATGGCCAATTGGCTAGGTTGATCTGGCTTGAATCTCCAAAGGCTTCCTCCATTTCTCTATTTAAGAATAGTTCTATGCTTTTGTTATCTTGGGGAACCCACTCTGGTGTGATCACTCTAGTCAAGATAGATTTTCCTCAAGGAGTCTTGGGTTCTCGTCCTAAGTCTCCCTGCTCTAGGTCTCCTATCTCATTCTCAGGAATGATGTTTCCAAACTCATATGTCCTCTCTGGTAGGTTGGTGACCACATACATGGTTCCTTCTTTATCAATGTATGAACCCTCTTCAAACTTGGCCACTGGGTGTTCAAGTCCAAAGGGTTGATCTGGATTTTTGAGTTGGACCACTGATTGCCTCAAGCCATCCTCATAGATGCGAGCATGTAATCAGTTGGTCCGAATATATTCCAAATGTGTCTTATATGGACCTTCTCGTGTTTGTAGATAGTCAGTGCTTGAGCTACCTGCAAGTTTCCCCATGCTAAAAGACATTTCTGAATCACTTGTGTCTGAACTTATTACGTAAGGATAACCACTTAGTTGTTCTGCCCAAGACTTAGCTGTATGGTTGACATTTGCCTTAGAAGATTTAACGCTTTGTCTATCCTTGCCTAGGTGTCTACCAGATCTCAGGTTCATAAGCCTTGTCTTCTAGCCCCAGAATTCCCCTTGGTATTGCTCAAAATCCTTTGGACTCTCTTGGCTTTCCAATGAGCTATAGAGCTCAAAAAATGAACTTTTGATGAAAAAGTAATGTCAAATCAGGCTTTTGTGGGTCAAAACAAGCAAACAGGACCTCTCAAAGAATCGTGATTTTTTGCAAATCAGGTAGCCACAAATTCGTGCTTTTTATCAAAGAATCGCGATTCTCTCAAAATCCACTCCAAAGAATGGCGGCTTTCTCAAAATCTTCCAAGCAGAGAATCGCAAATTTCTCAAATTTCTAAGTCTATGAAATCGTGATTTTCTTCCAAAAAATCACGACTTTCTCAAAATGACCAAGTCCAAAGAATCGCGATTTTCTCCCAAAGAATTGCAAATTTCTCAAATCCAAAGAGTCATGAATTTCTAGCAGAGAACCGCGAATTTCTTCTAGAGAATCGCGATTTTCTCAAGTCCAGGGTCACGAATTTCTTCCAGAGAATCGCGATTTTCTTCAAGAGAATCGTGATTTTCTCAAAATCACAAAGCCTAGGAAGTCGCGACTTTCTTCTAGGGAATCGTGAATTTTTCAAATTTCCTTAGGTTCAGAGAATCGCGAATTTCTAAGAGAGAATCACAGATTTCTTCCAGAGAATCGTGACTTTCTCAAAAATGCCTAAGTCCAGAGAATCGTGAATTTCTTGCAAAAAATCATGATTTTCTCAAATTCCTCTCAATCCAGAGAGTCACATTTTTCTCCAAATTTTTTAGGCAAGAAAATTTTTTTAATTTTCCTGAGAATCGCGATTTTCTGAGAAATTCGCAATTTTTTGAGTTTTTAGGCAAGAATTTTGAATTTTTACGCCGAGCCCCAAATGTGCAAAAAATCGTGAAAAACACAAGCGCATGCACTCTCAAGCACTTCCTAGCTCCTTCTTGCACTCCCACACATGAAAAATGATGTGAAAATGGTGAAAATGCACTAAAAAACGAAAACTTTCTATGAAGATGATGATGGATGAAGATGGCGATGATGATGATGATGAAGAAGGAGAAGAAAAAATCAGAAAAATAATAGAAAATGACTATTTTTTACCTTCAAATGTCGCAAATCTACGATCTTACCATCACAATGCTCATCCTCAAAGCTCTCTCCCTGGCAACGGCGCCAAAATTTGGTGTAGCTCAAGAGTAAGCCCCACCTCCTTTACTTGTCAAACCGCGGAGATATGAGAACTGGTAGGAAGACCACAAGCAAGTGAAGGCAGAAGTGTGTGAGTGAAAGCACATGCAAGCATGCACACACATACACACACGCATGCAAGGTAAGAGCAAAGAGTGGAACAATGGAACAACTTCGATTACAGGAGAAATCTAATACAAGAGCTCCAACCTCCAACAAGCTAACCCCAAAAAATGAGCTCTCTAGCTCTTTTTATCGTTTTTGGACTAGTTTTGGCCTTGTCCAGACCTAGTGTCCAGCCTAGTTAAAAATTAGGTTCCAGGGCTTATTTGGGGGCTCAAAAGAAGTTTAAAAATTATGAAAATTGGTAGGATGATACTTCTAATACTCCTCAAGCTCAAGGACTCCTCGGCTTGAACAAAATGGAGTTACAAAAAGGTGAAATGATATTTACAATGGTTCGAGTGATCAAAATCATTGTTTTTGTAGGGGATTCTTCTGAATATTTGACATATACTTCTTGGAGCTCCCTACTTGCTCCTTCTTCTTGTGTGTCGACCTTTCTGATGTGCTTCCATGCTTGTGCTTCACCTTGAGTTCCAACAACGACCTCTCAAGGACTCGTCCACAAGCCCCCTTCTTATGGCCACCAAGCACACCACCTCACTCACCTCTCACTACACAATTGCACCCACCACCATGCACAATCGCACCTACATCACTCTTTCACATTGTGATCACTGAAGGTACCACTAGGGACATGGATATTTCGCCCACTGCTTCACTAGATGCACAATTGCATGCATCCACCACATCACATAGCACACTTCACACGTCACCTATTCACACATATCTTCCGTCACTTGCCACGGGATCCACCATCCCTACCCCTACTCCCACTCCCATTGCATTACAAACCACCTTGCATGTGTCATTTCCCACCCTTGCACCATCATCATCATCCATTGTTGATGCTGCCATCCAGCAAATGATACAGTGTCCTCAACGGATTAATGTAGAATATTCATCACTAGGGCAACGGCATTCCGCCCTCCAATGGACTACACAAGATATGCAGACACTCTTAGATGCACTCACTTTGCAGAACCAAGACCTTAATATAAAGTATCAGAACTTGGAAACAGAACATCAGAAGGAGCAACAAACTCTTGAAGCTCAAGTACAGGAACACATCAAAGAAGTTGAATCATAGTTAGATGTTTACTTGATGCACAATGCTCAATTGTCACGAAATATGGTGCTTCTTCGACGGCATCTCAACGCAGCCAAGGAGGAAAATCAATATCTACAACAACAGAACCACAAGAAATTTGAAGCCACTTTGGACAATCCGAAGACACCCCTTAGTCCTCTCGCTTTCAAGCCGTCCCTCCAGAATCAATGCAGATTCTCCTAGAAGACCACGCACGGGTGCTTGAGGATTATGATCACCTACAAGAGGAATGCCTCACACTCAAAGAGACCAATAAAACCTTGTTGCTCAAAGATTCAGTAGGGCTCACTATTGTACAGGACGTAGCACCACCTACTCTCTTAGATGAATTGAATGTGTTACGTATGAAAGTACAGGAGTTACAGAGTTAGGTATCCAACATGATGGAACCCCCTCGACCGAATTTGCCACTTGACCTACCTGAACCTGGCGAGACGATACCCATACCAGTTGAGGAAACCTTTGAAGAAGAATATGTACCTTTACTTGTTGTTGGAGGATGCTCATCACCCGAAGGACAGGACACATACAAATTACCTCCTCCAGCTTGGTTAAAGACGGTTGAAGAACTGGGCAAGAAACATTCCGCACGAGTTGATACGCAACTACATGCAATGGCCAACATCGAAGAAGTTATTTTGAAATCGCCCTACTTTACTGCTATCGCCCCCCGTAGACACATCATGACAAGCGAACCACAGTATAAACCGTATTTCCTCCTGCTCGAAGAATATAATTTCCAAATTGAGAGCATCACTCAGAAGCGACCCACACATGCCATGCAATTTGAGCCCGAAGATGTTCCATCAGAAGTAGAATGAGGTCACATCTATCAACCCACATGGCGCATGGACTTACTCCCAAAGTACCTCGAAATGATGCACACATGGATGCGCGCACCGACGCACTTGAAGTACAACCCGTGCTATGGACCAATTCCTTGCAGACGCACCTGGAAAGCATTTTCTATTAAAGTTCAGAATAATCGCCAATGCAGAGACTAGTTCAATTACCCCTATCTCTCACCTCCCATGAATAGTACTCAGACTGTCGACTACATGATGGCCACTATTCATCTCATTGGTTACCTCGTCTGCACCGGATGATTGATATTGGTGCACAAATGACCATGAAAATTTTTTATATGATGCAGATGGTCTTTAAGACTTTCCGACGTGTCAAGGCTCCCAATATGAATACACCAGGATTTGAATATGGAAATTTGGACCAAGTATATGACATGAGCATGACACTTTCCCTCAAAGTATGCTATGCTTGCCACTACAAACTAAAATATATGCCCGTCTGCTACAAGCAGACATTTGAAGACATGTTCACCACCGGCTTCTAGGAATACCACTTCGAAGTGTTCACCAGTCATCCCACACATTTGCTTCATTTGTTTGCCTGCGAACATTATTCCGAGCATTATCTGCATCCACCTCCAGACGAACCCCAGCCCATTGATCGGGAGAAGCTTGAATGCGACCATATTAGGGGCATTCGCATCACGGGACATACTTTGGCAATAGACCTTCTCACCAACTATATTACTCACGTGAAATCAGGTTCTATCAGGGACGATAGAAATGAGGAGGAGGGGAGTGTTCAAGGCAAAGGATCGAGTATCAGCTCTCTTCATAGAAGAAGAGGAAGTACATAAACTACTCAGATTACTTCATTATGTCAACAGTGATTTTTATCACTAAAACAATGTAATATATTTATATACATCCGATTATCGTAAGTGCGACTCCATTTTGTGCAAGCCGAGGAGTCCTTGAGCTTGAGGAGTCTAAGTAGAAAGCTCACACCAATTTTTGTAATTTTTGGAAGCCGTTAGATAGTAATTAGATGTAGAACCTATTTTTTAACTATGTCGGTCACTTGATGTGAAACTGGTCAAAACTAGACAAAAACTATAAATAGAGCTAGAGAGCTCATTTTGTGGTTGTTGAACTTATGAGCTAATAACTTGGGAGAGCTATTGTAATTATTTGATGATGAATATGAGTACGAGTTCTTTCCTTGCCTTCCATTGATCTCCATCGCAACTTTCCTTGTGTGCATGTGTGTGTATGCATGTCTGTGTATGCAAATTACAATTCTCACCATCTTCTTCACACACATCACTTGCTCTTGATCTTCATATGAGCCTAACCTCTCCCAGGATTGACAATTACGAGGTGAAGCTCCTCACATTGGTACTTCCCATTGTGCTAGAGTGACAAAATCTTTTTGCAAGTTATATGGCTAAATTCATGTTCTATTGCCTCTGGCAAGGATTTGCAAGAGATGCATAGAGAAAACTAGAAAATCAACCATTTCTCTTTCATGATGGATCCAAATTGGATGCTTTTTAATTAAAATTAAATTAAATCCCTGTTTATATCAATATGTTGAATTTCATACCAATTAGAGTTGGTTTGATAAGTGTAATAGAATAATCAATTTTCTATTGCATAGGTTCAGGCATACTTAGGATGAAATTGTAGCAAGAAAAGGAATTCAAAGTACAAATTACCCTATCTTATAATTATTAAACTTTTGCTATGAGAAATTCGGAATTGGAAGATCCCATTGATTCAAACCTAAAAAGATTTCCATTTCATTGCATAACTAACATTTTCAATCAATGCAACTATGTTGGTTTCTAATTCTATCTACACATAAGTAAATGCTTCATTTTGGCTTTGGATGGCATGAATCCATATGAGGTATGGAATGGAAGAAGACCTAGCTTGGATCATTGTAGGATCTTTGGGTGCATGGTACATGCACACATACCTTCATAGATAAGATGTTAATTGGATCGTGAGGCAGAGAAATGTGTATTCATTGGCTATGAACTTAATTAGAAAGGTTATAGATTATATAATACAAGCAACAAAGCATTCATTGTAAGTATACATGTTGTGTTTCATGAAGCAATTCATGGTTTGAAGACGATTCCAAAAGATTCAAGCTACCTTATGACCTAGAGGAGGACTTTCCAAGTCTATCAAGAAAGAATGATCACACACTTGAAGCATCAAGTGACCCTAAAGCATCACGAGGAAGGAGATAAGGAAGAGAGCTCACACACACACATACTCCCACAATCAAAGAGAAGCACACACTCAGATTGAGGCAAGGAAGAATGATCTTTTTCTTCTTCTATTACATAAAAAGGAATGTACAAGAATGACCTTAAAAACAAGAATACAACAAGTGCAATATACAAAGATTAGTACATAAGGAAAAAAAACTAATGTCCGCAAATAAGTGAGATGGCAAGGAACAAATGTGCCATCACTCTCGGTAGATAAAACTAATAAAGCTCAATGAAGTGTCCCTAACATATATTGGCGTGACCACTACAAATGTTAGAGAAATGAAAAAGTGATATGTGTCATCCTGGATCATCACATGTTGAGCTTGATATCTCAACACTCCCCCTCAAGTTCAATGCCATGTCCACTAATCCAAGCATCTTCCAAAACTTCTTCAGCTTCTCTACTCCAAGTGCTTTAATGAAAATATCAGCAACATGCTCATCTATTCTCACATAAACAAGATCAATGTCACCTGACAATACCTTCTCTCTGATGAAGTGATAATGTACCTTGATATGATTTCTTCTAGCATGAAAAACAAGGTTATGTGCTAGTTGTTTGTTGCTAAGATTATCATAATAGATGGTGATAGGCTTTTGCACTTCCACACCTAAATCTGCAAGTACATCTCCAGCCATGATGCCTCACATGCTACCATTGCAGCACCTCTATACTTAGTCTCTGTACTTGACAAAGCAACAGTGGGTTGCTTGTTGTTGCTCCATGTAATAGTTGCACCTCCAAGTGAGAATAGAAATCCACTAGTAGATCTTCTATCTAGAATACTACCAGCACAATATGCATCAGTGTATCCATGAACCTGCAAATCTAGACTAGCTTCATAAAACAATGCATAATCCAAAGTACTAGTCACATAATGTAGAGTGCGCCTCAAAGCATCCAAATGTGGCTTCATGGTAACCTGCATAAACTAACTTTCAAGTCCAACAGTATAGCTTAGATGAGGCCTTGTAATCGTGAGATATATAAGACTTCCCATAATTTTCCTATACATAGTAGCATTTTCCAATGCTTCACCTGATGTAGTATCCAATTTCAAAGTCTGATCTAATGGCATAGAAATTGGTTTACAATTAGCCATACCTTACTTTTTGCATATTCAAGGCATATTGCCATTGCAACATCCATATACCTCTTTTTGTATGTATAAACTCAATGCCCAAGAAGTAGCGCAGCACATCAAGATCTTTCTTGTCAAATTCTTGCATAAGAAGTTGTTTTACCTCTTTAATGCTTACTATCATATGTCAATCGTTGCACTGAATTCTGCATCCTCCCAGATCTTCTTGGTCTTGGGTCACTTCTCCTTGTATCATCTGCATGTGCCTTCCTTACTCTTGGAGTCTTCGCAGAGGGCAATCCAAGTTCCTCATCAAGACTCTTTTCTAGACCGCTTGAATCTCCATCAACATCTTCAAAACCTGCACATGTTTTATGACCAGCAGAAAGCTTTTCTTTACCTTTCTCGGATGTATTTGATGAGTTTGTTGGATTGATATTTCCACGCAATCTTCCACTCCATGGATTTGAGTTGGAACTATTTCTTGGTGATGCATCCCGTTCTTCTTTGTCATCTCCATAAAAACTTGATATTTCATCAAATACCACATCTTTGCTCACCTTCACCTGTCGTGTGAGTGGGTTATAATATTTATATCCCTTTTGCTCAAGGGAGTATCCAATGAAGACACATTTTTTTGCTTTTGGATCCAGCTTCGTCCTCAATACATATGGAACATGTACATATGCAATACAGCCAAAAACTTTCAGATGTGATAAGTTTGGCTTTTTACCTGTAAACTTATCTTCAGGTGTAACTTGACGTATAGTAGCAATCGAAGTTCTGTTCATGATGTATACAGCAGTATGAATAGCTTCTGCCCACTAACAATGAGGCATATTCTTCTCTGCCATCAAGGCTCTTGCTATTTCCGCAATATGTCTATTTTTTCCCTCAGCAACACCATTCCCTTGTGGTGTGTACCTGCATGAAAATTGATGCCAAATTCCATGATTTTTTTGAAAATTGTTGAACTCATCTGACATGTATTGTCTGAATATGCTTCTGTGTCTGCTTTTCCACCATAACTTTAAAAATCTGGAAGTGAGTGAATACCTCACTCTTCTCTTTCATGAAATATACCCACACTTTTCGTGTATGGTCATCAATGAAAGTAACATAAAACCTGCAACCACCCATAGATGTGGTCTTTGTAGGACCCCAAACATCTGTATGTACTATTTCCAGTATGTTCTCACTAACATGCTTGTCATGTGGAAATGATGCTTTTGATTGTTTTCCAAATTGACATGTTGCACATACCTTTTGCATCTCTACAACCTTGAAATTTGGTAGTCCATGGACAATCTCCTTTGACTGCATCAATTTCAGCCTTTGCAAGTTTTCATGTCCAATCCATTAAGATTCTTTTCTTCAATAATTAGCATAGATACCAGATCAGCAAAATTTGGAATATTTTCCCTAGTCTGTATAGAAGTTCTGAACTACTTATATGCAGCTCCTAAACCACGAAGGCACACTTCCACTTTATCATCATCATCTACATTCACGCCAATAGATGCAAGTGACTCACATATGCTTTTGATTTTTAGGGTGTAGTCACTTACTGACATGCCCTTCTTCTCCAATGTATGCAACTCGTTCTTGAGTTGCAATTTCTGTGCCTTTGTATTGGTCACATACAATGTGACCAAACTATTCCAAGCCTCTTT
Organism: Ceratopteris richardii; assembly: GCA_020310875.1. Classification (NCBI taxonomy): domain Eukaryota; kingdom Viridiplantae; phylum Streptophyta; class Polypodiopsida; order Polypodiales; family Pteridaceae; genus Ceratopteris; species Ceratopteris richardii. Next base: position 35,787 of record MU263241.1, read on the forward strand.
CGGAGTCATGGCATCTTGTATGTGTCTAATCATGCTATCATGTATGCTAACAGATAGCCAATACATTACCTTTCGTGCTCCTTGATTCCATTCTTCATACGCTCTTAACTCGTCTGCAGTCCGATTCCTCTCTGATAATTGTGAAGCGTTTTCGTTCTCTCCTTTGATGTACTTCTAGTAGCCTTTTCCCACTAGGAAATTCATCATGCTGAATCTTTTTTTGCAGCTATTCACAACAGTGCGAAACACTACAAGCAGCACTTCTGCTTGAACATTGTCGCACTATGACGTGATAGTTCGATCTCAGAAAAACACAGTTTTCGTGTATCAATAGTAGGTGGAATCTCTTGAAATTTTGGATCTAGAATATATGACGTGAAACTCACCTGGTTTTTCTATGGGCCCTACGTTCCGAGTTCAAAATGGAGGTCGAGATGGCTCCGAAACTTTGATCTAACAAAAATAAGTGATCCTAAAAGGATAACTCTCAAAAATATTTTGAGGTCTTCTATCTTCACAACCAATTTTTGTAGCAATTTGAGGTCGTTTGTGAATCGCGCTTTCTCCATGCCTTCTCACATACTCCATCGTCGGCCTTCTCCACAAGCTCTCTACAGCCACACTGGCTCTGATACCATGTCATGAGGAAGGAGATAAGGAAGAGAGCTCATACACACACACTCTCACAATCAAAAAGGAGCACACACTCACATTGAGCTAAGGAAGAATGGTCTTCTTCTTCTTCTTCTATTACATAAAAGGGAATGTACAATGACCTAAAAAACAAGAATACAACGTGCAATATATAAAGATCAGTACATAAGGAAAAAACTAATGTCCGCAAATGAGTGAGCTGGCAAGGAACAAATGTGCCATCACTCTCGGTAGATAAATCTAATAAAGCTCAATGATGTGTCCTTGACATATATCAGCATGACCACTACACATGTCAGAGAAATGAAAAAGTGATATGTGTCATCCTGGATCATAAGATGTTGAGCTTGATATCTCAACATGAAGATGATCAAAAGACTCCAAGGAGAGAAGTTAACTCTTAGAACTCCAAAGGTAAAGCTAAAGTGTAGGAGCTGAGGGATGTAGCAAAATCCTCTCAACAAATAATTGGAAATTCAACTAGAAAAAAGAAGCCAGAAAGATATGACCTTGATACATCATTGGTCACTAAAACCTTCATATATTTAACAAAGGATTCAAACTCTCAGGAGCCCTCATATTATGAGGAAGCAAAGAAAAAACCAAAATGTATGAATGCCATGAAGGAAGACATTGAAGCCCTACACGAAAATAATACATGGGAATCAGTACCCAAGACATCATCTGTGAAGATCATACGATCAAGGTGGATATACAAGGTAAAACTCTAATGGAAATATCAATAGGTATAAAGAAAGGCTTGTGGACAAGGGGTATGCACAAACACAAGGGATTGACTATGAAGAGACTTTCTCACCTTTGGCAAAGATGCCAACTATCACAGTACTTATGAGCATTACAACTTCTAAGGATTGGAAGATTTACCAGATGGATATAAACAATGCATTCCTAAATGGTTGGATATCTAAAGGGGTATATATGGCTCAAACTCCTAAATTTTCAGATTCATTATTCCTTGACCATGTATGTAGGTTAAGGAAGGCCCTATATGATCTAAAGAAATCCCCAAGGGCATGGAATCATAGGTTTTTCACCTATTCACAAGATAAAGGATTCTTAGTTGGCAAAGTAGATCCTTCACTCTTCATCAACAGGAATCCATCTAAATTCATTTACCTTTGTGTGTATGCTGATGCTATAATAACTATAGGTAATGATGCTAAAGGCATGAGGATCATGCCGCAAATGAAAGAAGAATTCAAAATCAGTGTTTTAGGGCAACTCACATACATTCGAGGGTTGGAAGTAGTGTATAGAAAGAAAGACATGTATCTTACTCAAAGGAAGCACATCAAAGATATGCTTGCTAAGTTCAAGATGAACTCAAAGATTTCAAGTACACCCATGGAGATGAACCCGAAGTTAAGTGCTCATGAGGGAAAGAAAATTGAAGATATAAGTAGCTATCAAACTTAAGTGGGTAGCCTAAACTATGCTACCTTAACAAGAGTTGACATTTTCTATAGTGTAAGTTTCCTAAGTCAATTTATGCATACTCTTAGGAAAGCTCACATGGAAGCAGCCAAGGGAATATTCGAATACTTGAAGGGAACCATCAATGACTGTTCATAACATACACATCTCATATAGATATCAAACTTTTCTTTGATGTAGATTGGGCAGGTTCTAAAGATGATAGAAGAAGTACATCAGGATATCTCACCTTTGTAGGTAGAAAATTCATCTCATGGACTTCAAAGAAGAAACCCACTATTGCACTCTCATTAACTCAAGCTTAATAGATGGGACTAGCCAATGCAACTTAGGAAGCAATTTGAATCAAAACTTTGTATTCTCATTTAGGTCTTAAAGTCTACTCCTCACATTTTTGGGGAGAACAAGAGTTCATTACATCTTGCAGCTAACCCAATCTACCATGCCATAACCAAGCACATAGAAGTTCATTATGTCAAAGAGAAGATCACAAGTAAGAAAATTCAATTGTCATATATGTCTACGCACTAAAAATATGCTGACATGATGACCAATGCATTAGATGGATCTAACACTAGTGTTGTACTTGGACACTTTAGTGTACTGAAAAAGAAAAACTATTTGGTGGTTTTTTTAGATTACTAGAAGGAACCATTTATAAATGTAACTATGCAACATGTTAGCATGCGGGTTGAATATTTTTAGAAAAATATAGTTTTAATTAAATGATATAAAAATTAATATTTATTCACTAATTTAGGATGTTAATTTCAATATTGGAGCAAAAATTACAATGATGTAAGTTAGTGGTTATTTTTTATTAAAATCATGATCTCGTAATTTCCATCGGTGTAAATGCAATCAAATCTCTTATTTTATACATGTCAACATGTTTCTATCCATAATTAGAAATTTCTAATGAGTTTTAATGGGTTTATGGCATAAAATTAATCTCATATGTGATATGATAGTGTTATCAACTAAGAATTGTGATGGTATGAATATGCGTCATTTCTTATTATCAAAATACTATTAAATATTATTACAACTAGAAATATGCATCATTTTTTATTATCAAAATACTATTTGATATTATTACCATTAGAAATATTGTTTTGACAACCTTAGGAGTCAAATTTCTATGTTGTTTCTTCGAGTTAAACGATACCATCGTTTTCCTATGCTAAGAAAAAGCCATTTTATGAGGAAATATTGCATATGTCACATCATTGAAGTCAATATGCTAGTTTTTTTCTATATAAAATAGTTTATAATGTTTATAGATTTTTTTTTTTGATAATATATGCCTTATATCATTCAGAAACCTAATTTTTTAGGATGAATTTTTATTCTCAACGGAGCAAAATATGCCTAATCAATGAAACATTGAGATGTTTAGTGGTAAGTGAGGTATATACAAAAACTATTGGTTCAAAAACATGAAGCATATCTTTATGATACTATATGAAGGTTTTTGAACTAAAAGACAATCCATCTTAGTGTTTTTATGAATCAATATCATATAGAAGGCTCCTAAAGTGTATAACTATATTATGAGCACCCCATATTGTAGTAAATTTTTTTCTATAAAAATGATTTTTCTAGTTCCCCAGACTTGTCTTAAACACTTATATGATAATAAATTAACATTAGAAAAATGATTCCAATAGGAGGAAAATTATTTTTATGGAGATATTTTTTTCTTCTCATAAATAAGCCTACAACCATATTCAATCATTTCTATATTTTGAGTTATCAAAAAAGGTTATTTTTTAAAATATATATTTTCTATAGAACATCTAGATATAGGTCTTTATGGGGCTTTAAGGTTTTTTCAAATTTAATTTAATTAGCATGTGTGATGTTTTTTATTTGTTAGATAAAAGGACACTATAGTGTCCTATTTTGGTACAACACTTGTGAATAGGTTCAAAGGAATGATTGGATTATAGGAAGTAATGAAGAATTGAAGACTCAAACAACTTAGCCTTGAGGGGGAGTTGTTGGTGCAATGAGCAAGCCTAGGAGCTTGTTCAATGCTCATACGATTCCTCTCTTATTCAAAAGGCATAAATGTAAATCTCTTGAAACATATCTTTTAAGATTTCAAAGGTTAATCCTTTCAATTACTTCAATCAAAAGATAAATGTAAAAGGTGGATGGAATCTCATGATTGAAGGGAGCCAAATGTCGCAATTTTACTTTGAATTCAAATTCAACTTGATCATAAATATTAGGAGCTTTTAGGTTGAAGATCTAACTACCATCAAGATCAAAAAGTGTATTTGAACGTTACCTTTTTAGTTGATAGGTAGTATAGCAATTACACAATAATTAGAGCTGAGTTTCTTGCCATGCATTGTACTATCTTGAAGTAAGAGAAGTCCTCCACAATCCTTTGTATCATATGTGCAATATCAATACACATTTCATTCATTTTCATTAATTGTTCATTCTTTATTTAGTATTAGAGTACCTTGAGCTAATCAGTGAGTCATTTGTCAGCGTATAGGTGCTCAATGTCTAATCTATCGCTTGGATCTCATAGCTAGGAATGTTACGAGTTTGCATACAAAGTTACATCAACATTGGATGTGCAGATATGAAGATATGCATAGTTATATGCGACTATGTCTACACACCATCTTCCTCAAAAGTCGAGGTGACCCCCCAAACTTCTTAAACTTATGACTCAATGCATAGTGAGTCTAAATTCATGAGATAACTTGTTTTGATTAGCTTGCCACTTTAATTGAAATTATGGAAAAGCTCTCTAGATAACTTATACTAGGTTATGAGCATTGAACAAATCTCTGAGAGCTTCTCAACTATAATAGAAGGTTTCTCAAGATTTGTGATCTTCAAACTCATCTCTTTTGTGACAAAAGTTTGTGAATGATGTTGCAAAGGCCTTATGTGTTCTCAATGCATATTTTGAAAGCTTAGGGACTGTACTAAGCATCCTTGAAGTTATTTAGGATGGTGTTGAGCAACATTTTGCCAACACACTCTCATCTCTGCGATTCATCCATCACCTCTTCATACATGCTACACAAAATTGCAACTTGTTCATAATGATGTCTCTTCACATACATGCTACACAAAAAATGCAACTTGTTCATAGAGATGTACATGGTCCAATCGAGACTCCATCATTTGGCAAGCATGTATACTTTGTTACCTTCATTTATGATGCAGCATACCATATTTGGGCATATCCTATGAAAGCGAAGAATGAGGTATTCTCTTGATTTGAAATATTTTTAGCTATGGCTGAAAAATTTTGTGAAAAAAAGTTTGACTTTTCGCATTGATCTTGGTGGTGTATACATGTCAAATGAATTTAATGCTTTTCTTTGTGAAAGAGGCATTAGGCACCAATCTATAATCCCATATACACATCAACAAAATGGCGTTGCAACGCACAAGAATGGAACACCCCTTGAATTAGCATGATGTATAGTTTTAGAAAAAAAAAAGCATCTTCTAGATAAGTTTTGGATGGAAGCGATCATGTGTGCAAAATATATATTGAATTGTGCTACAAAAGCATTGACAATCATTACATCTTATGAGGCTTGGAATGAACAAAGGCCAATGGTTAGTCATATGCACATATTTAGTTGTTTGGAAAATGCTCTTGTGCCATCACAACAATGTCACAAACTTGACGAGAAGGCAAAGAAATGTATATTTTTTGGATATAGTAGTGAGAGCAAAGGTTAACAATATACCATATAGTGATGGATAAAATTATTGTAAGTTGAGATATGGTATTTGCTATAAGTTGACAATATATATTCGATACACGTCTTTGTTTCCAAAATGGCGGGCTTGACTATGGCCATGTAGGCCATCCCAATTAGGTTCAAAGAGTTGAAAACTTTCAACCAAATTTGGATGAACAATTCCAACCAAACATGGTTAAAAATTCCCCAAATTTGCAAAGAAACATGGCTAAAGCATTCCGACCAAAGATGGTTGAAAATATCCAGCTAAACAGCTGAAAATTTGGAAAAATTTGCTACAACCCATGGCTGAAATTTAGCATGATACTCATACCACTTATCATGTACATTTTGACAATGTATTACATGAGGAACGCATGTCTATCAACGATGCACAATCTATGCCAAAATGGCTGAAAAAAAACATTGCAAGATAGCAAGTTGAGTTCTCCTTTACTTGGTAGAACAAGATCAAGCTCTCACTACGCATCGAGTGACTGTGGATATTTCTCTTGTTGCAACTAAGATGTAATGAAGAACCACTCACTTTTGAAGATTGGATGTGATCCTTCAAATTGGATGAGCACAATGCAATTAGAATTGGATTCTACTCACAAAAATTATACTTGAAAGTTATGTGAATTGCCAAAAAGTGTAAGAATGCCATTAGTACGAAATGGATTTACAAGATTAAAACAAAGTCAGATAGTAGCATTGATCACTACAAAGCTAGACTTTATGCAAAAGATTACACACAAAAGTATGGCATTAATTATGAGGAGACTTTTGCAAATACTTCACTCATCTCTACCATTCATTTTGTGATTGCATTGATGGCCATCACGGGTGGAAAGTGCATCAAAAGGATATAAAGATAGCTTTTTTAAATTGGTGATTTACAAGAAGACATCTATGTGAAGAAACCTTTTAGATATTCCATCTTATGGCATATGGTTTCAACCAACCTCCACGTGCATGGTATGAAAAGATACATAATCACTTGTTTTCCCTTGGTTTTACATGTCAAATTTAAAGCACACTTTATGTGCAAAGATGGAGCTGATCCTATAGTGCTTGTTCTTAATGTTGATGAGTGGTCAAAAGTTTTTTCCACATGTGACCACATAAACATGATAAATTCATGTAGTGGTACTTTGTGCTTCGGAATTCACTTATAGCTCTCACTTCACTCACTCTCATATTAATGTCCATCTATTGATAGAGAGGTCTTCCATCCATCACACGTCTCTGTGCTTCAATCTAGTTCGTTCTTGTGTGTACTTCTATTCGTGCTTCCTCGTTCACTCACACCCAATAGAGAGCTATATTTGGGAGCCCAAAGAAGTTGGAAAAGCCCAAAAAAAAAAAAAAAAAAATCGAAATGAAAACAACAAATGAAGAAATTATCCCTAACAATAACAAGATGGAATGCCTAGTATCCCACAATATAAGAGGCTTTGACAAGCGCACAATAATTTGGAAAAAGGTTCTCCTTCATTCTTTCCTAGATATGGATCTTGATCCAGGCTTCATCAAGATGCCCTTGACATTATGGACAAACATTTAGTGCAATGTATATGTTTGTCAAACTCTTTGATCCATTTGAGCTACAAAGATCTAGCATGCAAGTCTACTTGCTTGCTTCCTTTTGTAATTGCCATGGGTGATCTTAGTTCTTTGGTGGAAAACAAGATGTACCAAGCCACCATTAATGAAAACCCTCTGATCTAAAGGATAAATTTCAGCTCATACTTTTCATTTATGATACAAATAATTTTATAAAGAACAAGTATTGGAGATTCTAATAAATGATTAAAAGTCCACCTGGGTATAAAGAAGGCACAAAAATAATCACTTTTTATTATAGAAGTTGCATACTTTTCAATGCATATACATTAAAACCTCATGTAGACAGCTCATGCAGGCAATTCTGACATAGCATAGAAACTCCCAAGCTCTAATTCATTTTACAGTTAAATTATTGTGAAAGATACTTGATAATATTTCCTTTCATAGTTTTCACGCACAAGCATCATTGTTGATGCTTCAGACAAGAGAACTTGTGTAAAGTTGTGGAGTGCAAGTAAATATGCCTACAGTTCCTCTGGCAATAAAAATAACATTACAAATTCTTTGAGGCTATCATTTTCGATAGTAACAAAAAAGCTCCTGATTCAATAGAAAGACATACTGTAGGCTCGTTTTCATGGATAATGATAAGACCTCAGGAACTACCCAGGTTTGTAAGAAGAACATCTGCTCATCATTTTCTATCAGCTGGCATCGTGTGCTTTATGAAGAGCATATTTTACTACTTCATAGAAAGAGACAACTATTCCAACAGATGGGCCTGCTCGTCCAACACGAGGGACAACACCCATGAATAATCCTGAAAATCCCCCCTCCCTGCCATGAAAACTACCCAAAATCTTAACAATCCCCAACTTCACAGGATTATGAACGTGAAAGACCTTAATTCATAATGTACCTCCATATCTGCGATAAAACCCGGGATGTGTTGGTCTTCATCAAAACCTTTGATGGGTCCTGCCAAAACAAAAACTAGAGGAATAATGCCATGGTTAGCACGTATACAATTCCAAGATTGTTCACGGAAGTACCTGGATCTGCCTTCGAGTCTTTGCTACATCCAGTGGACAGGTCGCTGCTGCAGCAATACTCCCAGCTATTACACCCGCAGAAAAATTTGAGCCCAGGACTGTGACTGCACTAGTATCTGAGCCCAGTATTTGTGTAAATCCCCGTCTAAGCTGAAATATAATGATGATGATTACGCCATGTATCACTAGAAACAACATCTTCTAATTCTTCACTAATCTTACATCAACTTATTCCAATTTATCGCTAAGCTTTTGAAAACAAACTATTTAACAAACTACAGTAGATACTCAGCACTCGCCCAGAATCTTAATAATTGCAGGATACCAAAATTATGAAATTGTGATCTTTTACTTCTATCAAATATCCAGTACCAATGGTTATAAAAGCTTATAGAATGAAATTTCTGAATTAGAAACATGAAGCATCACCCAAGAGAACATAAAGTGCATATCAAATTTTACATGGCTAAAATAATCTTATAATATTGGGCTAGACATTTACATCAGGATTCAACATCATCCATTTTTTGATCCAACTGTTCATTACTTTCATCCATCAGCAAAGTGTTCACCAGGAAACACATAAACATCAGACAAAAGAGAAATCACCAAATATAAAAGAACATATACATGTGAGATAGAAAATTAGATTGTTCTATGAATGGTAAATATGTACAGGATAGTGATATAATACAAATAAAGAAATATGAACTCACATATCTGTTGGAAGTGTGGTAGGCCCAAATAACAATCACAGGTATTCAAGATCTGTCCAACACTTAATGAGATGAATGGCAATAGAATAGACGAGACAATTTGCATACTGTAGAATCTTAATGCTTATTGCACACTAAATAAAATGCTAAATATCAATATACGATATGTGCAACCATACGAAACTGACTATAGGATGAATGAAAAGGGTTCTAAGTACAAAATGTAGAGAGAATGTGCCTAAGAGGTAATATGAAAGAGAATATGTGCAATCCGAAGTGAATAAACTGTCAAAAACAGTAAAAACAGCAAACCCTAATCTGAAATTAGGTCTTCTCTGATGTTGAGTAGCAGCTATGGAACCTCGAGTGCTGAAAAGGTAGAGATCTGATACAGCAGTAACATGTGAAGAAACCCTAAAATAAGAAGCTAATACTCAGAAAATCAGCATGCACTCTTGATGAGTGTGAAGAAGATGCAGGGGAGGCTGCCAAAAATCCTCCAAATCAGCACCAAACTCCTTTAAGAATCCTCCTAGCTCAAAACCCTAGAGTTTGTCCTTGTATGTGTTCAAGGATTGATGTGTAATGTGGCTGGATCGACCCTTCTTATATAGCTTCAGCTCTTAAGTAAAAAAGCCAAGTCGAAAAAGAACTTAAAGCTGAAAAGCAATTCAAACTTGTGCCGATTCTTACGTATGTAGCTTTTCGAGAGTTTTTCATAGCATTTTGAGTCAATTTACTCGCAACCACTGGATCTTATGCTTTTCAGATTTTGAATCCTAGCCATTGATCAATTTTTAATCAAAAGTGCAGTTAGGGCAGAAAATTAGGGTTTCACTTTTCTACCGCTTTCAAGTGTTAGATGGTAAATTGTTATATACTATTAGAAAGCTCTCAATGAGTTCCTTCCAACGCCAATAATTTTGATCATCTTCAACCCAAATTTGACTAAGTCCTATTATTAGGGCTGCGGAAAATTTGGCAATTTTTGAGCTATTCTAACATTGTTTTCCAACAAAATCATATAGACATCCTTGAGAGCTGGTGTGTACGAGTTAGGGTTATGAAAAGGCTAAAGCAAGCTCCCAATCACATGAAAGAACTCAAATGTTAGGATTAGGGCTTTACGGTTGATTTGAGATTTTCTCATAGAGTGTTTGATACCATTAAAAAAGCTTTCAAGAAGTACTACATGATCATGTAGTGTATTGAAAAGGACTTAGTTTGACTTTTTGACCTAGACTTGATCAGTTATGACATATGACCTAAATTGACCTAATGATCACGATAGTTCAATATATACAATAATATGCTATTATACACTATTGGATTTGTTGTTTGACTAAAATCCTTACAATTCTGCCCTTGAATTCTAATTGTCTAGGGCATGGGAGTAGGATGTAGTTTAGGAAGATGTTGAAGAGCGGAAGAGTTGAAGAGAGGGGACTCCACAATAAATAGGAATCATCACAAGATATCACCAATGATGTGATGAGAGAGCTCGAAATGAGGGGTAAGAGCTCTTTGGATTCGGATCAAGCAGTTTTTGGATTTGGATTAAGGGAAGAGATCTTTGATAGTGACAGAAAAGAAGAAAGTACACATGAGAATAGAGAAAGAGGATAGACAGAAAATATGAACTACAAAAAGGAAAAAGGGGGGGAAGGGGAGCGGGGGAGAGAGAAAGGGAGGGGGGGGGGGGGGGGGGGGGGGGGGGGGGGGGGGGGGGGGGGGGGGGGGGGGGGGGGGGGGGGGGGGGGGGGGGGGGGGGG
>MU263242.1:0-40000 GCA_020310875.1 Ceratopteris richardii
ATGTTCTAAAACTTGAAGAACATGCATTCATTCAATCAGATTATTTACTTAGAACTTGAAAGTAAAAAACCTTATCATGTTCTAGATCTTGAAGAACATGATCGGTTTATCTACTTAAAACTTGAAAGTAGAAAACCTTCTTTATTTGGGACCAAATTAAAATTGTAAAGTTGGAAAACGTCGTTGGATTGTGGAAATTTTCCCATGTTGATTTTCTTCAGTTCCATCCTTCCATTTTACTAAGCACTCTTCATACAAGTGACTTCTAGTACGTTTATCTCGGGTGCAAAGTATCCTTTCAAGTTCATGAGGAACTGTTTCATTTACTAGAATAGGAAGTATAATCTATTGTCTAACTAGATTATTCTAATCTGTGAGACTCTTCCTAAGTCGACTAACATGGAACACTGGATGAATCCAACTATCATCTAGAAGTTGTAATTCATAGGCCCATAAACCAACTTTCTTGTTGATTGGAAAAGGACCTCAATATGTAGGCAACAACTTAGCACATTGACCAGTCTTGAACTTTTTTTATCTTTCAAGAATACGAAGATAAACTTGATCACCTACCTGAATCTTCACTTCGGATCAGCATACGCCTTTGCACGATCTTGAGCTTTCTTTAAGTTTTCTTTAGCTAACTTAAGTTTAAAGTTCATGTCTTGAAGGAATTCTTGACCTGCTTAAACTTGGTCCATTTGAAGTGTCTACTGTGTATGGAGAACCTAGGCTAGAAAACCATACATCAACATGAATGCACTAAATTTAGTTGATGAATTTCTTGGCCACTATTATAGGCAAACTCACCTAAAGGAAGATAGTCTTCACAATCAGTCTCATTTGGAAGTAACATAAGCTCTCAGTATGTCTTCCAAGATTTGATTTGACTTCTCTGTCTGTCCATCCGTCTCTGGATGTTCAGCTGTACTTAAACTTAGTTTAGTTTCAAGTTACTAAAGTACTGCTCACCAAAAATGACTTGAAATCGAGCATCTCTATAGAAACATATGTCTACTGGAAGACCATAGAGTCTATAAAGTTGATTTAAAAATATTTTTGCAAGTTTTGGGGTCTTATAAGAAGACTTGACTGGAATAACTGAGAAAGTTTAGTCAATCGATCAACTACAACCCCAGACTGAATCAAAGCCCTTTTGAGTGCGGGGTAATCCAGAAATAAAATCCATGGAAATAATTTCCCACTTTCCTTTGGGAATTTCAAAGGATGCAACAATCTTCCAACTTTAACTTGTTCAAACTTATTGACTTGATATTTATGGCACTTAGATACATAGTTTTGCACAACTTGATGTAAACTAGGCTAGTAAAAATATCATTTAACTAACTCATATGTTCAGTTAATACTAGGATGTCTTGCACTTGGAGCATCATGGCATTCAAAAAGTACTTGATTTCGTATGTTTGACATACTTGGGACACAAACCTTACCTTTATAAAGCAAATATTCATCTTGGAGAGAATAGTGTTTAAACTTTCTCTCAGAAGTACTTGCTTCATTTTGTTCAGCTTGTTCAGCTGCTTTCCATGCTTGACTATAGCTTGGATCTTCTTTGCAGCTTCCTTTCAAAGTCGAAATAAAGTCACTTTGAATTTGTACAAAGCTTAAGTTGTTCAACATAGGCATCCGACTTAAGGCATCTTCCATTGCATTGAACTTTTCTTTTCTATACCTTATTTCATAATTGAACTCTTGCAACTATTCGGCCCATCTTGCTTTTCTACCTCCCAAATCTAGTTTGTTTGCCAAACCACTTGATGCTCTCTTGATCAAAGACTATGGTTAACTTTGGTCCACATAGGTAATGGCGCCATTTCTTTAGAGCATTTATAATAGCGAACATCTCTCGCTCATAGGTATAGTATTTTTGTTCACCACTACTTAGCTTTCTACTCTCGAAAGCTATTGGTCGACCATCTTGGCTTAGTACTGCTCCTACTGACATGAACTTGCATTTGTTTCTATTTGGATCTACGATTTGTTACAACAGAGGCCAAAGCTAAACAAGTTTAAGTTCTTGAAAACTCTTTGCTTGTTCCTCTTTCCAAGTTATCTTCTGATGCTTCCCTTTGAGTTGGTGTATCAAAGGTACTACTATTTTGGCATACCCAGCTACAAACTTCCGATAATATCCAGCCAATCCAAGAAAACTTTGTAATTCTCGAACAATCTTGGGCTCAGGCCAGCCAAGAATCGCTTCAACTTTATCTGGGTCAACTTTGATTCCTTCCGTGGAAATGATATGGCCTAAATACTTTACTTCTGGGGTAAAGAATTCACATTTTGACTCTTTACTGTAAAGTTGATTATCGTGAAGTAACTCAAAGACTTTCTTCAAGTGTTCTAGATGATTTTCATGACCAGTACTGTAGATCAGTATATCATCGAGAAAATCAACTACAAATTTTCCCAAGTGGGGGAGTTCCTTAGGGAACACATCTTTAAATTCCTTCATTAATTCATTAAATTTAACAAACACTTCACGAGGAATAAAAGACGAGATATAAGAAACTTGATTATATTATCAAAATCTATTACATTAGTGCTAAGGACCAAAAAGCTTGGGTCCTAGCTTCATTGTTTACAAGTTTCTTTCATTCTGTGTGTGAAATTAAAGGGGTGCTTGGAACACTGTGCTCACCCTTGATCTTATACAATACCCCATCACGCTGGAATTCCAAAGTTTTTGTATAATAGCATCTGGATAATGAAGGTCTAACACTCCAAAGCCATTCTCTCCCTAGAACCAAATCTACCCGCTCCATGTTCATAATTTGGAACTCCAATTGATCTTTCTAATCTTGGATTTCTAGTTCCAAATTTGAAATCATGGTATCCCGAATGCGAGTGTCCTGCCCATGCATCATAGAGACAACATATCTATGAGGAGAGGGACTCTGAAGAAGAGACAATTTCTTAACAAGTGCATAATTAATAAAATTATGCATGGCCGAATCGTCCATCATAATTCGGATGGTGTGACCCTTGACTCACCCGTGCAACTTGACCAAATTATGTTGACCAAATTCTTCAGGTTTGCCACATGTTTTTGGAGACTTGGCACTTATGGGTACTATCAGAGTCGCATGATCTGAACCTTCTTGCACTTGAATTTTCATCCAAGTTCAAAGTTTGGATCAGATGAACCTGTTGTTTCCCCTATACTTTTGTCATTCAAAGAGGCCTTATTATCTCTTCCAGCTGGACAGGCCCTACTACGATGTCCTAGCTTGAGGCATTTAAAACCACAAAATTTTCCTTTTACGCTCTAACATGATCTTCTTGAGAAAGCACATGTCTAAAAAAATACGGGGTTTTTTTAGAAATACGTTCAGACGATCTTGGACCTTTGCCCTTGCGCTTAGTGTTATTCTTTTTGGAATAACCACTTTCTTGCTCGACATTTAAATGAGAAATTATCCTCATAAATCTATGAAACCTTAATCGCTTCATGAAACGATTTAGGTGCATGTCTCTTCAGCTCATTACGGATTCCTTGATTAAGTTCCTCTAAGAAAACCACGAAGTCAATGGAAGTCATCCAAGTTTTTCAATTTCAGAATAATGTCTCAGTATTCTGAAATGTAAACCGATAATGACCTTCGTTTCTGTTGAATTCTATCCCACGCCTCCCAATTACGTTCCTCCTCATTCTCGAGGACAAACTCTTTCTTCAAGAGATGTGTGAACTCAATCCAGGTTGAGGGTTTTTTATGAGTCTCAAAGCGACTCATCCACCACGTATAAGCCTTAGGGCCCAGTGATAAACTGGCCTCTACCACTCTCACATGCTTCGGGGTGTTCTTAAGCTAGTGGACATCATGCCACTTCTCTAAGAATGTCAAAACAATGTCTTTATTCCTATCGTTATCTTCGCGTGAGAAGTAACATGGACGTATATCTTTTCCTAAGGAAAGATCTATGGGACAATTTTGACCTACTGCTTGCTGCAACGTATTAGCAAAAAGTGGAGCGGTAGGAGTCATCAAACTAAGATGACTCATGCTACCAGTCAGGGGAGATAAGTCTGCTTGGGAGATGGATATAGCTGAATCCTTCTCCATCAAAACAGACCTTGGTGATGTTGCTATCGTGTCAGTATGGCTACCAAGAGTAGCCCTACCTACCTCCTTGGGCTTTTGGAGTAAGTCTAGAATAGCCCTAAGGTGACTTTGAACTCCGTCAAAAGATTGACGAAGTTCCGCAACTTCTATCGGGACATTGGACAAACGTCCAAGGTCCTCCTCTACTCTCAACATCCTACCTTCAAGATCTTTCCTCTCGTTTAAGGTGGTGTTGATATCCCCCGCAACGTGGTCCCCTCAATGTCTAAATTTAATGCCATCTTATCTACGTTCAATGCATCAGATACATGACTAGGAATTGAAACCATTGGTGCAGATGTATGCAATGCACGTGACATCATTGGTGGTCTATTCATGAGTGAGGATGTTACTAAAATAGGAACTCAAACATACATCGATGCACTTGTACTACTCGTAAAAGTGGTGTGGCCTGAAGTCCCTTCCATCACACACAATCCGTATACAAACTCACTTAGGACTCCTAACATAAGTGGTGTGTGTGATAAGATTTTAAAGGTACGATGCACAAAGTTACAAAAAAACTTTCTCGTTTAAATTTGTTCTTTGTACTAGACTTGATTCTAGCAAAGAGCACTAGAATAAGGACATAGCTTGATCCCCAGGTCTTCGCTTGTCCTTCCTTCAATCTTCTCCCAAGACTTGGGCTATCTTTAATTTTGATCACCTCAGATATGCAATCGGTTTTGGTTGGGAATATCAGCAAGCTCAAGAAGAAGCAATAATTCAAGTAGACTTGGCTCGGGATTAGTAGAGCTTAGAGAGTAACAGAACAGAATAAAATATGCAGAGATTATATCACCGAAGCTGTTTGCTGTAGTGGATATGGCACGTGAGACTAAACCCAAAGGTTTTGTGTTCATTCCCGGTCTATTGCTCCTTTTGCCTCTGATCTGTGGGCTTCTAGACCCCGTGTAAATGAGACGTAAATAATGCATAGAAATGCACGCCACGGACTTGATTGCTTTGGATAAGAGATAATTCTCTTATTAAGCAGATTGCGAGTTCGATTCTTTGCTGCCAACTTCAGTAGTAAGCAACGTTTTCGTTTTGCCTTTTGATACTTCTACGTGACTATATGACTATTTGTAATGCTTGAAGAGAGTCTTTTGTCACCATAAAAACTCGACGTTGTGGACAGTCCTCGGGATGTGGCCAATCTTGGGCATGTGCAGAGGTTAAGGGATTGATTCCTTCTCTTCGCGATCTCCTTTTACTCTGTTGTTAGAAGTTACAGACTTCTAGAGCACAGAACAAAGTCAAAAAAGACGATTAGAACATGCGACCCTGCCTTGGATAAGACGATGCCCTTCATGCTGGGAGGTTGATGGTTTGAACCCTTTTTCCATCTTCACTTTGATCTTCATAAAGAAGCTTTCAGCAGTGTGAATTAAAGATAGTGATGAAACACGCAGAGATAAAGATCACTAAATGGTGTGGCCTTCTTGGATAAGGAAGAGTACTAGGTGCCGGTAGGTTGCGGGTTTCAAACTTCCAACGCTAGTGCCATCACTTACAGATATGAAAGATTTGTTTTGTAATCTCCTCCTTAAGCTATGCCCACCAAGATGAATTTGGGATGGAATTCAAGACAGCCGCGAGCAAGAAAAGACAGGCCACGAAAATCTTGACAAAGAAGATGAAAGAGAAATGCCAAGCTCTCATACCAATGCAACAGCGTTTTCGAGAAGTTGCGGACATACGGCTGGTGGATCAAGTCAACCGCTCAGTCCTTTGGCTCATGCAGGGTGATTGAGACAATCTCAGGTGAATAAATGAAACCTCAAATTGATGACTCATCAGTTTCACCTATGACTAACTTTAAGATGATATCAAGATGTCAAGACCAATGTGATTACTCTTTGAAGAGGAATAGGACTATCATGCAAGAGAAAACCTTGGCATGATTTTGGTCATGAAAATGAATCGGGAATAGAATTTGAGCAAAGTACTTTGCATAGATTAGAAGTAACGGGATAACAAGCTTTTGATGTTGTTCATTTCAAGTCAATAAATGAAGGCCAAATTTGAATATTTCCAACGTAAATTTCACCTCAGAAACACAAAATCGATTGATGCGGAACTCACATCATCGTGGCACTTCTATATATACGATGTCTACTCTCTCAAACTTTAAATTAGAGTCCTTCACATCTAATCTACATAATATTCTCTATACGTGATGACAAGAAACACAGAACATATATATTGATGCAAATGAAACTGGGACTTTGTGCTTCTTCAGCTTGGGAGAAACAAGAATTCTCTTTACATGCTTTGTCTTTAGTTTGTCATCCCAGCAAGTCATATAATTTACGTCCGTCAAACTCTCTGTAGCAGTTCATGATCAATGAAAATTTGAAAAGTTTAAAAACCAAATGGAGCACAACATCAGTATTAACAAAAATAATGGACAACAATGGTGTTCACCGAGTTAAGTTGCAAGACTGCGCAACAATCTGATCAAATGTGAAATCCTATCGAATTTTGGCACAGCATATATAATTGTTTTTTTATAAAACAGAGCTTCATACTTTTATGCATCATCATAAGCTAATAGATCATAGTGCGCATACTGGTCCCTAAAGCACAACATAGCTACTATGGTGATGAATATCAAAAGCGCCAGTACTTTGATCAAACATAGCTGGCAATTTCATCATAACTTGACATGCTATCTGTAAGATCTTTCGCATCAGATCATAGTCACCTCAGGGATTAACTCCTTCAGCATTACACAAATTCCACAGAGTGTTATCTCTTCGGCTCCTCTGCATCAGAGTTGTTAGCATATCTCTATATTATTTAGCATCAAGGAAGCATCAGATCAAACTTTAAAATCAAACAGAGCAACAGAGCGAGTGCCGACATGTGCCATAGCATATCATCTGAATTTCCTCAGAACGTTCGTGGATTAGCTGACTATGAATTCTTTTCCTTAAAAGACTGAGTACATCAGAGGAGTGCTTCGAAATTGATCCGCGATGAAGTCTTCAATGTCTCCCACAGCTGCGCCCTTCATTTGCGATCACGTTGTTGTCAGATTCTGGCCCAGAATTTACGTTCTCTCCTCCTTTAGACCACCCTTTCGGATGCCTTCAACGTCCTCAGTTCTTCGTCCCAGCTTTCAGCGGCTTAATTTCTTAAGCCAAATTTGTCTCAGCCATCAGAGATGCGTTTGTAGTATAGATGAAATAGAGTGGTGTCGGACGTTAACAATAATATCTTCATCTAAGATCGTCTTCAATAGAACTTTCCATCAACATCCAGATGTTGTGCACGCGGATATAATCCTGGAATCACGCTTCCAGAGTCGATAAATGACTCTGTGCTCCCCTCAATAGGCCCCTTAGAACTCCACCATTAAGTGTGCTTGGCCAAAACCGTCCTCTCCTCCAAGATGGGATGCCCCCTTTTCTTCCCATAACGCGTCCATCCTCCTTTCCGGAAAATCAGACCAAAAAACCCGATGGCTTCCCTTGTCCGCCCATTGATCCTGCCATTTTAATGATTGCCAACAGATTATTTAATCATGCATTGGTCCTTTTGATATTCCTTTCTTTACATATGTGCCATCTATAATCCGCGATAAATCCCCTCCCCTACAACGAGGGAGTCCTCCTTCGCACATATATGAATGGAGCAGAGGACGTTTTTGCAAGAATATGTATCCTGAGCAATGCTACCAGAGGTAGTATGTAGCATATGATTCTTGGAGTGACCTAAATATATTTTCAGAGTCTTGAAGCACCAACTGCATATGCATGCTTTCAAGCAACCATAGAAAGTAATAGAATCAACAAAGATGCCATGCTCAGCATCGACTCATAACACTTCAACACTTCTTCATACTCTTCAGATATAAACCTGCAATCAATACATCCCATGAAACTTCATTCTTCACAGCCACCCTATTGACAACTTGTCTGGTTAACTACAGCATGCCAAAGTTAGCATACATACTAACTAAACCATTGCCAATGGCAAGTTCACTTTCAAAACGCCTATGTAGCTCAATTTCAGCATGCAATTTGTAACCTTTAGCAGTGTCCCCTATGCTGCCACATGCCTTCAAAATACATATGAAGCACCACGTACGAAGAAACCTAGCATTTGCATTCGATAAAAGCAGTCAAGTGCTGCCTCATCTTGGCCCTGATCAGCATAAGCAGCTACCAGTGAAGTCCAACTGGTGGCATCTTGAGAACTTAGATTTTCAAATACTTCCTTTGCAATATCTAAACGGTCCAATTTTGGCATGAAAAGAAATAAGTTTGTTCTGAACAATGTTCTAAATTTGAAGCAAGTAGAAGCGAGAGTAGAGATGAAAATCTCTACGATAGCGTAGCCACAGGAAATGCTCATGAATGAATGACTCTCCTCCCAACCATATGCCTCTATATATAGCTCTCTCCAAGGGAGTGCATGCTTGGGCAAGTGGATACTAACCATCCATGTGTCAGCCATGTAATTGCATGTACGCCAAGTGTCCCAGTTAGCCAGAGTTAACTCAAGTGGATGCTTCTAGAAGGTTCTAGAGTTCTTTGGGCAAAACACTCTCCCCATGTACACCATGGGGGTTGACCCCTAGACCTCCTCCTTCACACCCTTGAGACTTAACCACTAAGCTAAGTGGATTACTTGGTTACAAGACTCAGATGGCTCCATTAACAAGTATAAGGCAAGGCTTGTGGCAAACGGCTTTGCACAAACTCAAGGAACTGATTACGAGGAGACCTTCTCTATGATGGCAAAGTTGCCTAGGGTTTTTCTTAGTATTGCCTCTTCCAAGATTTGGAAGATACTTCAATTGGATGTAAAAAATGCATTTCTTAATGGATGGATAATAGAAGAGGTATATATATGGCACAACCACCTGGGTTTGAGAATCACATATATCCTGATTATGTGTGTAAAATTAATAAATCTTTATATGGACTCAAACAAGCCCCAAGGGCTTGGAATCACATGCTTGTCTCATTCTTGCAAGACAAAAGATTTCAATCTAGCAAGACAGATCCATCACTATTCATAAAAAGGAGTAATTATGAAGTCATCTATTTGTGTGTGTATGTAGATGATATTATACTTAGAGGAAATGATACAAATGGCATGAAGAGAATCAAAGAATAGATGAGAGAAGAATTCAAGATAAGTGATTTTGGTTCACTTACCTACTTCCTAGGATTCAAAGTTGTCTATAAAGATCATGGTTTGTTTTCTCGCTCAAAGAAAGTACATTAGAGACATGTTGGCAAAATTGAAGATGCAAGATTACAAGATTGCAGGTACTCCAATCATGGAGGTTAATCATAAATTGAGCTCACATGAAAGTGCACTCATAGAAGATGTGTAAGGTTATCAAAGCCTTGTGGGTAGCTTGAACTATGCCACATTGACAAAGGCTGATATATGTTATATTGTGAGTATGCTAAGTCAATTTATGCACACACCCAGGGAACCTCACATGGAGACTGCCAAAGGGATACTCAGATATCGCAAAGGGACCATGAATGAAGGGTTATATTACCATTAGGTATCTGAATTAAGTTTGAAATTATTCTTAGATACATATTGGCTTGGCTCCAAGGAAGACACAAGGAGCACCTCCGGTTATCTTACCTTTGCGGGCTCAAAACTTTTCTCATGGTCATCCAAGAAGCAACCCAAAGTTGCTCTCTCTCTTCTCTTGAAGCTAAATACAGAGGTCTTGCTATAGCTACTCAAGAAGCAATGTGGATGAAGACACTATTCACAAATCTTTGAAGACATGACACATGAGACTTTGGAATGTTACAGGTGCATTTGTGAGCCCAAATGGCATCACACAAAATGCAAAAATGCGCCACTCTGTGGAAAATGCTGTTTGTGTTGATCTTCTAGGGCAATGGCTACTTGGTTGTAACCTTAAAATCCATCAAGGAAGCTATAAAATTCCTTGCTTGCAATATGCTCCAATAAATGTTCAGTGATTGGAAGTAGATAACTATCTCTAATTGTAGTAGCATTAACTTTTTTTAAGGTTAATACACACTCGCAATTTTCCATTCTTCTTGGAAACCACTACAATGGGGGGAACCCACTCAATATGCTCAATCTCATAACTAAATTTAGCTTCATTTAGCCCGTCGATTTCTTCTTTTATCTTGGATGCATATATGTCATTATATGTGTAGGGATTTTGTTTGGTGGGCTTGGCATCAGCCATCATGGGGATCGTATGAGAGCATATTCTCATATCTACTCCCTTCAAGTCTCTATAGTGCCAAACAAACACATCCCTATATTCCTTAATAAAGCTACAAGTTGTGCTTCTTCTTCTGCACTTAGGTCATCTCCTATGTATGGCATGACTTCAATAATGGTGCATCTGTATCTGATGAACATTGTACATTTCATAAAGGTTTTCTTTATTTTCAACATGGATTGTGCATAACCCAAACTTTTGAAGATTTTGTCATTAAAGAAATGCATGAACCAACTTACATGGGTCATAGAGGCATACAGAGCACCATTTCTGCTTGCAAAGATTTCTTCTTTTGGCCACACATGGAAAAAGATATTGCACATTATGTTTCTCAATGAATTGTATGTCAGCATGTCAAACGTCATCATGGTAAACCATTTGGATTATTAATGCCACTTTCTATTCCAAATGAACCATGTGAACAAATTTCTATGGATTTTATCACAGGTCTTCCTATCGCTTCATCACATAATGATATGATTTGGACAATAGTTGATAGGTTTAGTAAATATGCATATTTCATTCCATGTAGAAAAACTTTGACTGCACCTCAAGCTGCAAAATTATTCATTAAATGCATTTTCCCACATCATGGATTTCCTAAAGTAATGTTATCTGATCGTGATGTTAGATTTTGTAATCATTTTTGGGTTGCCTTATTTCAACATTTTGGTTCTAAAATAGATTTTAGCTCTGCATTTCATCCTGAAAGTAATGGACAGAGTGAGGCTACAAATAGTACTATTCTTGATTTATTGCGTTGTAATTCATTAGATAATCCTAATAACTGGGATGAAAAGTTGCCATTGCTTCAATTTGCTTACAATAACACTGCACACACCACTATTGGTCATGCACCTTTTGAAATTCTTTTTGGTAAAAACCTTCCCACTCCCATGTGCCTCACCCAAACTGACATTCCGATGGCTGATTCTATTGCTCAAGTTCACGTTTCTATACTTCATGATGTTCGCGAGCACATTAGGAAAAGTCAAGAGCGATATACACATAATATCAAATACTAAACGATTAGCCAAAGAGTTCAAGGAAAATGATTTTGTATGGTTGTGTATCATTAAAAGACCTCTCAAAAATATTTTGCAGCATCCTAAAATTAAACTTGCACCACGTTATTATGGACCGTTTCGCATTATAGAAAAAATTAATGATAATTCATTTAGATTAGATATTCCATCTCATTGGACTATACATAACTCTTTTCATATTAGTTTACTTAAACCATTTAAAGGAACTTTACCACTTGCTCCACTTCTTGATGACCCTCCTTTAATTGAAGAACAATCTGAAATCTTAGTTCCTGAGAAAATCATTGATCATGATGTCACTACTACATGCACAGGTACCCAATATCATCGATATTTGGTTAAGTACAAAAATCACTCTATTGAAGAATGTTAATGGATACATAAAACACAATTAACACGTCATTATGACCACTTAATTTCTACATATCATACACAAACACATTAATGTAACAGGTCCATGAACATTTCCATGCATGTGCTTTTACATGGCACATGCCTATTTTTTTTATTCAGTGATGAAACATGTGACTCGCCATCCATGTTTATTATTTTTATCACCTGAGGTCAATTGCTTTTTCAACTGAGGGGCATGTTATAACTTATGGAATATGTTGAACAATGCATTGTTGGAGTGTAACATGGAATATGTTGAACAATGCATTGTTGGATTGTAACAGTAACATGGAATATGTTGAACAATGCATTGTTGGATTGTAACAGTAACATGGAATATGTTGAACAATGCATTGTTGGATTGTAACATGGAATATGTTAAACAATGCATTGTTAGAGTGTTAAATTATTGATGTTTTAATGTGTTTTTGATGTTTTTGATATAGCAATTGAAGGTTCGTGAGGAGCGTGCAAGGCGTGAAAGGGCAGATATCAATAATCCGAATAATTATTATTTATCTTGTAAATAAACCTGCGTAGAAGGTTCTATTGTTAGAAATAGTTAGAAAAGTAATGGTTAGAATAAGGGTCATTGTAGACCGTAGTTCCTGTTATTGAAAGCAATGGCTTTCTGTAAAAGTTAGCAACTTTTAGTTTCATGCTTGTTTTTCGAAGCCGCTCTCATGTAACCACTCTTTTTGACGTAATCAAAAAGTCCTATAAATGCATGCACTTTGTGGATTGTCGAAACAGAGTGCATGGGGGGGGGCTGGGAGATTGCACCCAATCTGCGTTATGTCTTGTCTCTTGTTGCGTCTATTCTTCTGTGTGTTTTCTGCATTCGTAACCTCTGTTTGCGCGTGAGCAAGATCCTGACAACAAATATTCAAGTCCATCAAGTTATAGAGACCCCAATTGGGCATGAAGCAAACACGCATGAGCTCGATAAACATGCTAATGATAAGTGTTATCAAGAAAACTCGAAAAGTACGATTGATATGACCTCTAATATTACAAGGTGCCAAGAGCTTGTAGGCTTCTCTACAATGATCACATCTTCAAGTTCCATATATGCACAAAGTCTAATGATGGGAGGACCAAGGAGCATGTGGAAGCCGATCAAATCCAAATCAAACAAAAACAAATATAAACAAAATAAAAAATCAACAAAGGCCAACAAGAAATCATGATGAGGCTTCACTTGTGCTCCTAAACCCCTCACATCCATTGGAGGATAAACAAAGAAATCAATAAATAATTCAAGATACAAATAGAGAATTAGAGGAATCTACAAGGCTTAAAGGTGACGAAATGATGATAAAAGATGTAATACAAAAAGAAAATCTTATTTATCTGTTTGAAAGTCAAGCTCAAGATTCATCATTATGTGAAAATGCTAAACAAGATTTAGGGAGTTATTTAACTTTATTTGATGGTGATGCCCAAGTGTATGATTCAAACATAGAATATGATCTGATAAGTAAATTCTGTGAGGAGACTCCAAGCAAGCATGATACTAATTGGGAGGACATACAAATCAAGAGTCCTCTAGATAGCGATATGTATGCCAATGCTGATAAGCATGAGGCTGAGACTATGAGAAGTCCAAATCAAGATCAAGGTTGTGATATACTCTTGAGTGATGCCAGATTGAATGAGCATTCAGAGATAGAAGAGTATGTACCTATTCACGGAAGTAATAATGAGTTGCTGACTGAGCCTCAATATAATGATATGCATGTAAATGAAATTACACTCCATATAAAGGGAGATATGAATGATCATGAGAAGGATGAAAATAAGTCGTCGATTGCTCATTCATACATTGATATGTATGCCAATAGCAATCATGCTGAGTTGAGTTCCTATGATGATGAGATTGAGTATGAAATGTCAAATGAAACACTCATAGAAATGCATGAAAAATGCTGAAGAATCTGTACCGAGTGAGGGTCAGCATGAAAACATAGAAATTTATGTCTCCAGGCTAGATTTAGCCACTATGAATCGAATGAAGAATCAGTTGATTCAATTGTAGCTGTAGAAGGATTCATATGTGAGGATGCACTTGACCAAGAGTCGACAATCGATGAGATGGATGAAGAATGTGGTCTAAGCATATGCTTTGAAGAGAATAGGCATGAGAGAACTGAACTAGGTATAGAACACTATAGTGAGCTTTTGAATGAAAAATTTCAATTGACATCACACGACATCCAAAGCCCTAAAAAGGTTTTTGAGGATGAATATAAAGTCTATAAAGATTCTTACATAAAGGTGGAGTTCAGTGATCAGATGAATTTAATTTTCTTAATACAAGGAAGGAATATCTATGGTTACATTTCTAGGGATGAGATTATTCCAAGACTTAGAAGCAAGGGACAACCAACACAAGAGGAACACAAAAGGTTAAATGCATGCATGTAACACTATAGATGTTTGGGATATCTTTTTGCATCTTGCACAAAATTTCTTGGGTCAACTTGGTCACCAATTTCAAACACTTGGAAACCAAGTAAGGGTCATTAAAGGGTGGAGAGGTTATAGCAAGTCTAGCATGGAATCATGGATCTCTTCTATTTTTGAAATATGTCTAAACATAAGGACAATCAATGAGTGGTGTTATACCAATAAATACAAGATTTGGAAGAGGATGGGGGTTCTAGACTCTAGATGATGTTATGAGAACTATATTAGGAAGCTCAAAAGTTAGCCTAAAATCTAGGATCAAAATTATCAAAACTTAGTCAAAGAACAATGAAATTGGTAAAAAGAAAGCAAACACATGAAATTAAAGGAGTAAGAGCTCTACTAAGTTTTCACATCTCAAAGCCCTCTTCAAATTAGGCCCTTTACCATCTTCTACCCAAATATTTGTAAAAAATGACTATTTCTTACCTAAATTCCTTTTTAGCTATAATGTAAAATGCAACTATTAATCTAGCTTCATGTTCATGAATATGAAAAAAACATCAAATTTCATATTTTTAAATCTTTTTATGATGTCCAAATGGCTTCTTCACACTACTTTCAAAGCTAGGCTAGACATTTTAGTATACAAAAAGCTGTTGAAAACTATATAAAAATGAAATATCTGTCATTGTTCTTGGTAAGTAAGTTAGATATGATAATGTTTGGGGCATTGAATAAAGGCATTTGCAATACAGTGAGCTTCTAAGAGCATTCTATCTCTTGCATATCCTAAAGCGTTTGTGCATGGGTGTATGTGTGCAGTTATGCACATCAACTCCTTGTTGTTGCTGAAGGTGTGTATGATTTTATCTTTTCACATGCAAGTCTTCAGACCTAGTGTGTGTGTATGTATGAACCCAGGTGCATGATTTCCTTGATCTTCTAGTAGTTTTGTGTGCTTCTATCTCCTTGTGCTATCAAGAATAATTCCCTACTAAGATTGAAAGCAAAAAAAATTAAAATTTCTTCAAGAAAATTGAACTCTCTAATCTCTTTTGGCTTAATTAGTAGAGTGCATTATAATTATGTTCGTTGTATATGTGGTTGAATGTGTATGCTTACAAGTGATTAAGTGTGTATGTATGTGGGTGTGTTTGTAAGTTTATGTGCACTAAAGTATATGTGTGAGTTTGTGTATCTATGTAAATGAGTATGTGTGTATCTATTTGTATATCGTACATATATGTATGTATATGGAACATGTGTGTCCATTTGTAAATGCATGTGACCATATTTTTATATGTGTGTACCATCATGTTTATCAATGAGTGGGAATGATAGAAATGTGTGAATGAGTCCATGAAAAAAAATGTATATATGAATGATTATGGGCATGTTTTGTGTATCTTTGAGTGTACGCAAAATGTGGATGTGAATGCGTGATTATGCATATATGTGTATGATAGTGTCAATGTGCACATATATGTATGTGTGAGTATGTACAAGTTCTATATTTGAATGTGTGTTTTGTGGCTATGTGTATATGTGTATCTGAATGTGCTAATGTGTATGGTCATGTGAATGATGCTAATGTGTATATATATATGCTTCTATGAATGTGTGACTAAATGTGTATTTATGTACCTTTGGGTATTATTGTGTGGACTCATATGAATGTATGTGATCGTGGTTGGATGTCGGTATGTATGCGTGTCTTTATTTGTGCATATGTATTTGAAATTATGTATGTATGCATAATTAACTTGTAAGTGTGATTGCATGATTATCTCATTATGTATGTGATGTTTATGTGTGTATGTAATTCCATATGTGTGGTGAGCATGTGTAATTATACATGTTTCTGTGATGTGTGTAATGTTTGTGTATTTATGTTCTATGTGCTTGCATGCTTAATATCTACCTACATTACTTATGCCGAACAGTTCAATAAGCTAAAAAGAGAATTAAAAATAAAGTCGATAAGTAATTATAAACATTAATGGAGAAAATAACACGAAAACATAAAGATAAATAAAAAGGTATGAATATGTACGTGTATGTATGAGTGAACTTGACTATTGTGACTATATGTGTGGTGGCGTGTTGTGAGTATGTGTGTGGTGATATGTCTTTAGTGATTGTTCAATATATGCGTGTGTGCACGCATGTATTTTCATGGTTTGTCTGAGTGCCTTTGGCATGCATGCGGTTGTGTGAGCTTTCTAGAGAGAGTGTGTATATATATGTGCATGTGTTCATGTGTTTCACCTTTAGGATCTTTGCACGCATGTGTTGTGTTGAAGAGATAGATCAAGAGAGGGATAGAGAAGGAGAATGAGACTCAAAGATAAAAAGAGAGAAAGAGAGAGATGGACACATAGAGAGATATACAGAATGAAGATTTTGGAAATATGTTTATGATTACAAGAACACCCACATAGGGAAAATAATAAAAGAAGATGTAGCCAATACAAGACGTCCCACAACCTGGGACCAGTAGGTATGGAAAACTGAACTAGAGATGATACAGGAGATCCCACAACCCAGGATCCTAGGTATGAGACAAGATATCTAGATTACAAGAATTCCCTTATGGGGTATGACCTAGATACAAGAAATAACTAGAAAAGATCTCGTACTACAAGATTACAATAGGACAAGAGAAATTGTCCACGATACAAGACTAGACAAGACGGGAGTAAGAGACAAGACTAAAACTTGAACTTGAACTTGGAGAGTACTTGGTGGTCACAACTCCTTGACCTCCCAAGACTGGCATTGGCAAGACTGAGAATGAATGTGGTGAAGCACTCCTTTTATAAGTTTTCAAAGGTGGTGATCTATGGCGGTTACAAAATGATGATGTCATCATGATGTCATCAATCCCAAATGGGACCTTTGAATGTTAGAATCGAGCAAGTAAACCGTCGATCTTAGGGTTTTTGCACATTCTAGATGCAATGGAAGGATTGGTTTCTCCTTATTCTGAACCAATCATGAGATATAGGATTCACATGGAATCTGAGGTTCAGGATGGTTTCCTTCTTTGTCCATGACATCACCTCCCCCTCAAGCGACGAGTTTCACGAGGAGCAGTTATCTGACTCTAAGATCTTCTAGAAGTTGAATTTTCATAGCTCTTTGTCTTTGTAGAGTTGTTGATATGTGGTACTAGAACATGATGGTGATGGATATCCATGATGAAATTTGAAAGGATTTGTAGTATATCTAGGTGCAAAATCATGATTTTTCACTTAGAAGATCTTCTTATTCATCATAGAGAGTTTCAAACATCGCACTATGGTTTATTGTACAATTTCTTTGTTTATACTTGCTTAGTATTATTGCTTGATGTTAGATGAATTATCATGGAAGAATGTATGTTATGGTTTGCTTTCAATTTTCTCAGATTAGAATATGAGAAGAATTTGATTTAGTAGCCTTTATTGAGTTCATTAAGTGAATGGTTTGACTAAACGAGTTGATGTTTTTTATATGTTTACATGCTAGTATCCTAATTGCATTATTTGCAAGCATGGAGTCACACCTTGATCCTTTCCTCTTTTGTTCCTTAGACGCCTAAACTAAAACCAACACCTTATGTGATCATGCAAAAGCATGTAGAAATACTAGCCTCATCCAACAAATTTGCCTCATGTCTCCCCGATACATGAACTCAGCAAGGAACATGATAGGATGTTTTAGGTGTATGATTTAAACTATTTTAAGAATTAGTTGTTGATCGGTGCTTACAAGAGACATAACTGAAGCTAAGGACATGGTGAGTGAACCAAAATCTTGGCTTCTCAGCTCAAGATAGCGTCGAGTGCTGATCCATAGGGATTGAAGCGCTTCCATACGAACCTTGAGGAGCACATGGAAGCCTTTTCTCTTCACCTTTTAAATCAAATGGAGTAGAATATCATAGTGGATATATAATATTCCATTTTATTTAGGGTTCTATCTTATAAATAATGTAAATATTTTTTCACTCTGTAGGTTTGAAGGCCCTCACCTCCAAATCACTCATTGGTAAGTATTATTTAAGTTGTGTCAATTTCTCCATTGCACTCATTAAGAATTGAAGGATTGTTTTCTTGCTTGTGAACAAGCATATCACTTTGAATTAGTGCTAGAAGTGTTTTATGCATACTCCAAAAGTTATTTTAGTTAGTTAAATAGTTCTGTTTTCATAACCTAATCCAAATTCTTTTTCAAAGAATAAAAAGAACCAAAATCCAAAGCATTGAAAAAGAAATTAGAAAAGAATTTTAACTAAGGTAAATGAAGCAAAAAAAAGAACTTGGAAAGAACAAGATTTGTAAAAGAAACTAAAGTGAATTGAAAAGTTAAAGAGAATTAATAGATTTCACTAAGAAGAGAAAATGAGATCAACAAATATTGAAAAAAAGAAGATATAAATTTTAAAGATAGGTCCTCATTGAAATAACATAAAGCAGACCCATAGCGAGAAAGAAGAAGTTTGACTAAGAACTACGTAGGATACATAGATGTAAAAGGCTTTAGAAAGAAAAATAACCATCTTCTTCCCTTGCCAAGCATGCTATTGGACTATTGATATAAATATGATGAAAAATGATCCATGCGCATATGTTTATGAACAATTCTGAGAGGATAAATTTTATGGAGAATGGAAATAAATTATAAGTTGTGTTAGTACTCTAAGATCTTCCTTATGCTAGCTCACAAATAAATTCAAGAACTTCACAAAATAGCCTTACAACCTCCTCATTAAGGATGAGTTTATTTGGCAACACACCCAAAGGAAGGTTAGGAGTCCACAAGGTGTAGTAGGAAAGGAAATTTTTCAAGTCAAATTCATGAGAGATATGTATGAGATCATATAGGTAGCTCATGTGGAATTCATTGAAAAGATTGAATATAATAGTCAAGCCTACTAATGACCAATAACACATGTGAATGCCTCAAAATTTGTAGGAACTTGGGCTATTAATTAATTTCATTCCTTGGTAAGGCATTGAGACACTATATATCTCACTTACCATCGTATTCATTGCAAGTGGGTAGCTGACCTCATAAAAATGTTGAAAGGCATTGATAAGATGGGGAACATTAATTGGACTAGAGATGACCTGATGAATCATGCAAAAAGTTGAGCCCTCCATTCCAAGAGTACCTATAATATATGCATATTTCCTTTAGAGGAAGTGTTTTCAATATTTGAATACTTAGAAACATTAGTTGCAGATTTAGAAGAATTGGGTGCTAGGAGGCAAAAGAGTTCTTTGATTGATATGGGATTCAAATATCTTTGACTACTCCTTACAACCCAAAAGCTAATGGTAAGATTGAAAGAGGACATCCATTAGTTATGAAAGGCAATATCAAAGATCTATAGTGGAGTCATAAAGCAATGACCTTGATATCTTTTGTTTGCATTATGGACTTATAGGATGACATATACTAGGTCTATATGTTTATCCTCACAAAACTATTGTAATGTTAGAAACTAGTTTTCCTATCCAAACTGAGATACTGACTTACATTAAAATAGCACAGAATGAAAATTTGACAAGAGATATTAACTCGATCAACGTAAAGGAAATTTTAATGAACGTGTTCAAAATTAAAGGATTCACTCCTAAAGAAAAAAATAATCTGATAAAACACATTATCTTAGGCCTCATCGAATAAAAATTGGGGGATTTGATATTGGTATATGACAATATCTTTGATACCCCATATGACGCAAGAAGAAAATTAATGAAAACATGGTTTGAGCCTTATGTTGTTATGTCTACTTTTGGAAATGTTACATATGGACTTTGTGAGTTTCACAACACTCCTTTAGAGATTTTTGATTGTATGAAAGCATATAAAGCTTTTCAAGAGGAGATCAATATTGACTATGAGATTTATTGATAATTTCTTGTAGATGAGAAATTCAAAGATGAAGGCAATGAATGACTAGGTGAATCTATTTTATTTTAATTATGTTCTATTTACTTTTGTGTTTTTTCCTATTTTTTGTGCATTTCTCTAATTGCGTCTCATGAAAGTTCTAGCATAGAAAGGGAACTTTAAGTTACAAGAAATTACTATTATGAAGAAGATTAGGGATGTATTTACTTGAGAGAGCAAGTTTAAATACCTTATAGGCATCATGAAGACCTAGTTATAAGACATTTTAGAGTTGCAGCTCTTAGTATAAGAAAGCAATTGTTTCATATAGATAGGTGATGGAGAGTGTCTAAAACACCTTGATAGTGAGACCCTAGTTCTTACTATTGCATGTCTCTCCATCCTCCATATTTGATAAGGGTTTAGGGATTTCTTAGTTCACAAAAAAGTTTCTAAGGTTCTTGAGAAGGAGATAGGAAGTTCATGTTGTCTTCCACCCCAAAAAAGTATACATAAATAATAAAATAAGTAAATAGTGAAGCACTACAATGATGGTTGCTATGAAGATAAAGATAAAGACGAAGAAAAGAGGAAAAGAACAAAAACATTACCCATTACTCAAAACCATTGCTAAGGAACTATATGTAGGGTACATGAGGCATACCCATGCAATAGGGAAATTAGTAATATCTCTTGATAGGTGTGTAAGTATATATAAATTAATAAGTAGTTTTGAATGGAGTAGATATAAAAGATTGTTTCTTAAATGTATGAATTGTTTCCAGAAGTGCTATTTGGCTTATTTTGGATATTTTTGTATGCTGGAATGGGTTCTTTATCATAACTTAAGTAATTTAAAGTTTATTTTTTCTTGCTAGAACCTACATTTTCATAAAAAGACATGTTTATTTTCAAGAGAATTTTTAAAACATTTAAAAACTATTTCAAAAGAATCTGACGTTTTTCCATTGAATTTGTAGGTTGGCCCATTGGGATGGTGTGCAAGTTTAGAGGGGACAAATTTTTTTGAAGAGTTACCTACTCAAATTGAAACTTTAGAAACTTAAAATTTCTTTGAAAATATTGAGCTCTCTAACTTTAGCATTTCTTTTTGCTATATCTAGTCTCTTTAAACTAAAGTTTATGAAATAACATCTCTTCTTTGTAGCCTTAAGCAAAGAAGAAAAGAAGGTTGGCAAGAAGAGTGCATTATGGTTGTGTGTTGTGATATGTGTTCCATACCTGTGTGGATATGTATGCTTATAAGTAATTGGCTGTGTGGCTATGTGGATGTGCTTGTAAGTATGTGTGCACTGAAGTATATGTGTGAGTGTGTGAATCTATGTAAATCAATGTGTATATATATGTGTGCATGTGGTACATGTATGTATGCATGTGGAACATGTGTGTCCATGTCTAAATGTATATGCACATATATATAAATGTGTGTGTCCAATCATGTTTATGTGCTATACCTTATGGAATAATGGAATGTTAAATGGATTTTAATGCCTTGTGGTTTTTAATGTGATTTTGTTATGATTTCACAAATGAAGAATCATGAGGACATAAATGCTTGTGGATTTACTCAGATATTTTATAAGATATTTAAAAGATAGTATGTTATATATTTTGTAAAAGTAGTAGATTGGTTACAAAGCGACATTTTGTATATAAAGAAGATTTTTTTGTAAATGCATGCTTTGCAAGCATCGCCCTAATGTATCTTCTATTTAGGACATAATGAAAATACCTCTAAATACACGTACTTTGGTAGACTCATCCATTGTGGGGGAGATTGTATGCAATCTTGTGTTTGTTCTTGTCTCTCTCTATTCATTTTATGTTCTTATGAGATTTATTTATTGTTTTATCTTTGTGCACATGCATCTAGAAGATCCGATTACAGTGGTATCACAACTTGTGATCATCTATAGAGGTGTACTTCTTGATGTATGTTTGTGAGTCGGTACTTGTTTTGGTTTTTTTATACCTCTTCGGTGTTTGTTTGTGCTTCAAGACCTATTTCATAATAGGTTTTGTTTCTATATAAGGGCATGGACCCTACCCATACTACAGAAGATCTTGGTACATCACCCCTACCCAGTGTACCGCTTGAGCAACAGTTGGAGCTTTTGTAGCACAAAGTCCAAGATGCTCAAAACTATATAAAAGAATGTGATGCTTTACCCCAACAAATGCAAAGTGATGACAACAACCTAGTTAGGGTGGTGAAGGCAATTATTGTCTCTCGTGAAGAAGGCATGCATTCCAAGATTGGTACCAAAAATTTCCATTTTTTTGGATTCCATGGGTGAAAGGATGGCCAATTTCTTCTTTCATGGCTATCCCAATTGGATGACATATATTCTAAAGAATCATATTCTAAAATTGAGAAAGTGAAATTTGCTACTAATTATTTGGTGGGTAAAGCTCAATTATCGTGGAATGTTGTGTCATAGCAAGAGCCGCCCCACTACATCGATCACATTTCAAGAAAAGATCAAGGATTCCTTCCTTCCTCCCTAGTTCCACTTGCATGCTCGTCGATCATGGATAACTTTGTTGATATATTTAGGTAGTGATGTGTGTCAAAAAACTAGGATCCCCGATGCACTTTTTCTGCTCTTTAGGAGGCTTTCTTTTCCTCGAGCTTGTATATATGCATATAACTCTAATGAGTCACTTATGGTTGTACATTCTCTTGGTAATACATTTAGTATTGTGTGTTGTGCTCCAAGCTTCTTCTTCTTCTTCCTCGTGCCATTCCTGTGCTTCGATAGACCTCAAACTCGAAGAATTGGTATGAGAACAAGTTGCCACTTCATCTAGGGTGTTGTTGACACCCCTCCGCTCATAGTCTCAGAATCACATAAAATTTGATTATCATACTCAAGCCAATTAGGAGTTCAAAATTGCTTCACTCTATGGTGTCAAAATTGCAATCTCAGATTGTTTCGGCCTAGGAACTAGTATCTCAGAGCTTGTGCAAGAAATTTTATCTTTTTTTTGCCAAATATATGTACAGGTTTTGGTTCACTAGTATAAGCTCCTCAAAGTCTACTACAAGTTTAGGAAAATTGGACAAGGTAGTTTTATTTAACTTTTTGAGATATAGTCATTTTTCTACATTAGGGTGTTTTAATGAGTCCTCATGGCTAGAAGATGTGATGTATTCCATATGTTGGCTATTGAGGATTATTTGGATGGTACCAGTTACCCATTATGGGCATATATGATGCATCATGTATTGGTTGCAAAAGGATTTTGTAATATTGTGCACGGTGTTAAAAAACCTCCTATTACAATTGTAAACACAATTACTGAAGTGGATGCAAATGGCATTGAAGATGGTGATATTCTTTAGGTTCTTATTTGTCCTAGAGTTCCTACGACGCCTACTATAGAGAAACTTCATTGGGATGGAAGAGATGCTCATGCACATACATTGATAACCTTGTTTATCAAACATTCCATTATTCCTCACATTCAGTCCCACAAAACAACAAAAATTGTTTGGGATACACTTAGTAATTTATAACAGGCAAGGAATGAGGCTCCTATTCCTTACCTCCAAAAGCACATGAAGAGTGAGCACATGAATAAATCGAATTCCATGGAGAATGTTTTTGACAAAAATCAAAGATTTAGAGGAGTAATTGGTTTTTGTTGATGAAGTCTTGCTAGAGAGTTTTCTTGTGCAGACTGTCATGAATGGTTTTCCAGATTGATATCAGTTTTTGCTTCTACTGTTTGATTGATGATGAAAGGCAATGCAAAATCCTTAACATCGAAGGAGTTAGTCTTTATTTTGTTGCAGGAAGATCAATCTAGGCATAGCAGGTCCACTCTATATGTTGTAGATCAAGATTTCCTAGCTAGTCAAAATGTAAAAGGTAATGGAGCTCATCTAGTAGTAATAAATCTATTAATTTTGCACAATCAAAGAAGGATGAGAGAGACGATAATAAAACAAAAAGAACATAAATTGTTATGCGAATAATATAAAGGAAATGATCTTCTCATAAATGGTTGTCCAAAACTAGGTGCAAAAGAGGCAAAGAAGAAAGAGGATGGAATGGTTGTTGCAAAGACCTCTACACCCAAAACAAAGTCTACTAATATTGTGCAAAAAGAAGAATGGACATTTACTATTGTTTGCATTTATGACTCACCTTCCCATGAACTATGTATGTCTGTACTAAACTCATATATTTGGTACTTTGATAGTGGGGCAACCAAACATATTACCTTGTAGCAGAGTTTCTTCAGTTCACTTGAGCCTTCCCTACAGAGAATACTATCACATGTGCAAAAAAATCCTCTTATCCTATCATGGAGTTGGTAAGATCATTGTGACTACTACTGATGGTAGTTCTTTTACATTGTCAAATGCTGTAGTTGTCTCAAGGATCATGAAAAATCTATTATCAATTTTAGAACAAGCCAAGATATGCTTGGTTGTGATATTTGTTGATGATATATGTATAATTCTTGATCTATTAAATGGTGATGTCATTATTGTTTCTGGAATTTTATCTCATGGGCTATATAAGCTCATAGATCAGACAAAATTTGTCAATGTTTCAACATGTGTAGTTCAAGATTCTTAGGTTATGATAGATGCAAAGCTTTGGCATGCATGATTTGGTCATCTGAATTGTGCTAGTTAATTATGCTTATAGAAAACTAAAATGATGTCCTTTTTGCCAAAACTTTGGCTCATGTATTCCGGTAAATGCTATGTTTTGGGCAAAATGCAGCATTCCTCATTCCCAAGAGATGGCTTAGTTCAAGAAACTTAGAAATTGCAATTTGTTCATAGTGATATATGTGGTCCTATGCAAACATCCTCCTTAGAGAAATATCTTTACTTCATGAATTTCATTGATGATTTTTCTAGACATGCATGGGTATACTCATTAAAATCAAAGTCGAAAGTGTTTATGTGGTTCAAATAGTTTCTCGTTTTGGTTGAAAATATGTCATCATGTAAAATTGGTACCCTCCATTCTGATCGAGGGGGGAGTATATGTCTTATAACTTTAATGCATTTCTAGCTGAACGTTGGATAAAACATCACTGTAGAGTGCCATATACACCTCAACAGAATGTCCTTTCTAAAAGTAAGGACATGTTACTTAGGGAGATGGCGAGGTGTTTGGTCGAGAGTCAGGCTTTACCACATAATTCCTAGCTTGAGGCTATTATGTGTGCAACATATGTACTTAATAGGTGTCCCACTAAAGCATTGTAGTCTATCACTCTATCTAAGGATTGGCATGGTTGCAAGCCATCTGTTGCTTAGCTACATGTCTTTGATTGTCTGACACATGCATTAGTCCCTAAACAACAACACAAGTAATTGGATGCTATAGTAGTGAAATGTATTTTTATTAGGTATGGTTATGAAAGCAAAGCCTATAGTCTCTATGAGCCATAGAGTAAATGCATTTTGGTTAGTCGTGATGTTCTATTTGTGAAAAATGCAATTAAGCCATTACTTTCATGTACTAATGAAACATCAGTTAGCTCCAAAGATATATATGACACTTTGTTGCCTCTTTTTACAAGTGTGCAATCTAGTGTTGGTCCAAATGAGGCAATTTCTTAACCTTCATAGGTATCACATAAGATTGAAGAGCAAAGATCGAAGACTTGAAGTTTATGAAGTTTGAAGACCAAAAGTGAAGAAAAGACCTATCGTGAAGAAAATTTCCTACAATCAAGACTAAAGAGAAGCTCATGGGTGTCTTCTTGCATTGTAGTGGGAAGTCTATACTATTTTACCTGATCTGTGCTATAGCGATGTGTCCATTTTTCATGGTCTGGACCGCACTATCGCGACATATATTACGAGTTGTATCATTGATATTTTATATTGATCATTGGATGTAAATTATTGGACCATTAATATAAAGATCGGCCATTTTTTAGCATTGCATATTTCATTTATCATCCATGATGCTTACGACATATGGGCATGACCATTCTCTTTTTCCTTCAAGGCGTAGGCCCACATCATAAAATACGAGCACCACATGAGGGGGGAGATACCCTCTATGCAGAGTCCACTCGTCGGACGAGGGGGACGATGCACCTCACGAGGCCTGATCCAACCCCATGCCGCTCTCCCTTCCTGAGACCTTCCTTCACTCCCTGAGATTGAACCCGATGTGAAGCGAGGTGGTTTCCTGGTGATCCTTGTCATTCCACTCACTCCTTGAGAAGACAAGACATGAACCTCAACATCAAATCAGATATTTCCAAGTACCAACATTTTAAGTTCTTTGAATTTTGCATCGTTTCATGCACTTACACAGAAAGATTGCTTTTGAGTGCAAGACTTTGGTCATCCACTTTTTCATCAGTTTAAAACATATGGGGTGTGAGCTTTCCATTATAGTTTGGATTAGGAATGTACTTCTTTCATAGCATAGATCATATAAAGAAGAAAATAAAAAAAAATGATTGAAGAACAATTTAGCAAATATGAAGAGCGATTTAAGGAAATCAAAATTAATATTAGTGAATCTATAAAATCCAAGGTTGGAAATGTTATGACCTTAATGCAAATGATAAATGCAATATTTGACAGTATTGAGCTAATGGGCATAAGTATTAAAGATCTAAGAAAGGAAATAGATTATGATATTTTCGAATTGAAACATAAGGTTGAGTTGTTGTCTAACCAAGTTAAAGATCTAAAAACATTGAAATGTGATAATGAGCATGATGTAAAAGTTCAAATCATATCTACACATAAACAATCATTACATCTTAGAAGATCGATGCCTAGAGTGATACCTAGCACATCAAGTTGGACTGAGAAAAGACCTATACAATTTTTTTGATGCAATCAATATGGACATATGTTTTGGGATTGCTTGGCATGTGAAAGTGCATGCAAACAGAAACTAGTAAGTGAAGATGAGAGTAAAATTTGTAAATACCAAGATAGATCACATTTGCATTGGAATGTCAGAAAAGGTGGGATGAAGGAATATCTTGAAGAGACCAAAACTATATCAAAGTCATTTCAAAGGATTTGGGAACCAATATTACATGAAAAAAATAAATCCAATGAACAAAGGAGTATGGTATCTATTCAAAGTCAAGAGAAACCTAGTGAAGAAACCAAAAGTAGACAAATAAAAGTTGAGAAGCAAAATGTTGAGCACATATTAAAAGAACAAATGGAAATAGATCATAAAAGAGAATCAAATGGAGAAAATCAAGAGAAATCAAAGAAACACCAGGATGTATATGTTTCATTTGATCCAAAACGTTTGACTAATCAGGATCTATTAGACCAAGTGAAAGTTAAGAAATTGCAATCCCAATTAAACTTTGAAAAAAAAATGAACAAGAAAAGAGTAAAGAAGAAACTCGACAAGATATAAAATAAGTTAACAAACCAGAGAGACAATTGCTTGATGATATTATTACACAAATGGAGGGGAATGTAAAGGCGACTGCAAAGTCTTCTATGAATTTGAAACAGAACAAGAGAAGTAGAAATCTAACTTTTCAAAATATATTTTCAAATATTGACGGATGATTGAAGAAGAATCATAACAAAGGCGTATGAGAATGATCAAGAGCTATTGAATGATAAACATTGATGATACCATGACGGTGATTGATGAAAATGCATGATGATGATTATGATGATTGACAATGATGAAAGATGATGAAAATGATCATGATTGATGGTTTATGATGATTGATGATGATGAATGATAATGATTGATGATTGATGAATGATTAGTAATTGATGATGATGATGGTTTATGATGATGAATGATGATGAATGATGATGAAATATGATGAAATATGATGAATAATGATTGGTATTGATGATGATTGATGATTAAAAAATGAGAATGATTTATGATTATAATAATAAATGACTGATGATTAATGATTGATGAACTATTGATGAGTGATGATAACTGATTATGAATATGATGGTTGATTATTGATGAATGATTAATGATTGATGAATGCTTTATGATTAATGATGATGAATGATGATGTTTGATGATGTTTGATGATGATTATGATGATGATGATATTGGAGGATGCTGATGATACTGATGCTGATGCTGATAAAGAACAATGAACTAAGAAATTGAAGAAAATCTGGATCAAACAATGATGAAGACGGACTAAAATAATCAGGTGAAATGCTTCCAATTTCAAATTCTACTTTCTTTTTGAAAAAGAGCATATGCATTGCGTTTTTGTGTGTGATAAATATTTGTACGATTTTAGGAAGATCAAGTAGAATGAAGGTAACAAACATCTGGTATGGTTTTGCATGAAGCATGGAAGACTAGGAATGATATGAATAGAATCACTTAGCAGACTACAAAGTTTTGGGAGTGAAAGCTTGGGGATGTGATGGCATGCTTAAATTGAGTGTGTGTATATGCTGATTGATTTGAACACTTGGTGAGTGGGATTCTTTGGGTCCCACTATTTATTTATTGCAAGATCTTACCTCCATATGGATCATGATTCAAAGAAAACGAGCTATATATGTGTGTGCATGTTGCTAGTGGGTAGGTGGAACCACCTTGGTCGGATTATCAAGGCCATAAGGTGATGCTAGTTTTGTTGTAGGCCTAACCTATCTGTTTTCATGCACCTATATGTGTCGGTAGGTAGGTGGAGTCACTCTGGCCGAGTGGTAAAAGCCACCAGCTGATGCTGATTTCATGTAGGACTGACATTGTGTATGTCGTGCACTATGTCGGCTCGACAGATAGGTGGGTTAAACTTGGCCAGGCGGATAAGTGCATGAGTCGCACTGGATTTTATCATAGGCTGATTTGTGAAAATAAAGATAAAAAGAATAAATGTTGAGCTTAGATAAAGTGAAAGATAAAAGAAAAGAAAAAGAAAAAGAGAAATAAAAATAAAAAATACAAGAAAAGAAAACGATCTGATGGACAGTTGGATAGTAGGAGATAAATAGGGGAAAAAGGGCATATTCTACAAACTAATTTACTAGAAGCTTAGTAAATGGTAGTAGTTAGGATGAATTATTGGATCTGAACAAGTTCAAGAAACGGAAGATCTACAAAGCATATGGTTTAATCATATGGTTACTTGTCTGATTGTAGAAGCGAGAACATAGTATGATGTTTGTGAAGCTTGCAACTCATTTATTTTCTAAAATTTGTATTGATCTTTATAAACTTGCATGGAGTGCATGAAGTCACGTTTCAATTCTTGAGAAGAAAGACATAAAAAGTAAAAAGATTTTTAAAAGAACCCTGATGCCCTTCTGTTGGATTTTGTAGCTTGGCCCATCGAGACGATGTGCAAGTTTAGTGCGGGCGGATGTTGGGATGAAATCCCTCAGGGAAGTGTACATCAAATTTTTTTCAACTTCAATGTCTTTCTAGTTTTGGTTTGATGTTTTGACCAAGAAAGAGTTATAAAACCATACTTTGCTCTTCTATAGGCTCTCATATAGAAGCTTTGGAAGAAGATAACCTTGCATATATTAACAGCAAATTTATTCATCCAAAATGGTGCAAATTTTGTTTATTTCAATATCCTCAAATAGGAAGAAGACATTCGAGTGGGTTCTTTTGATGTCTCTCTGTGTAACTACGTGTGTCTGTACGGATATGAAGCAGATTGATTAATGAGTAATTCATCATGGAACGATCGACTAATGTTTTGTCGCTCAATGGTTAATTACACATTGATTGAGTTACTTGTCAATTAATTAGAGAGAGAGAGAGTGGCCTGCTTGCACACTACAAATAGAGAGAGAAGGGATGGCTAGTAGCAAGTCGGTGTGCTGGCGATTGTTTGCAGAATAGGCGGTCGAGAGAGAGTCTTCAATGTCCGTTATCAGAGGAAGCAAATCGACAGATTTGCTTGTTGAGTCGTGATGAAAGCAACTATTGATGCCTGAGGAAGTCGGCTGCTAGTGCGCTTAAAGAAAATCTATAGTTGAAGAAGATTGATCGGAGGACACATGATTCTAATATGAATTGGCGAGGATGGCTATGACCGAAATTGAATCCGCTATCCTTTATGACTCGATCGGTTAAGAGAGGAAGAGGCATAGGGCGCTACATCTTTAGTATCCATGGAAACCGCATTCGATGCGCTAAAAAAGAGACTAGGTTGACAGAGGTGGCAGAGGTCGCTCATACGTGCTCGAGAGAGAGAGAGAGAGAGAGAGAGAGAGAGAGAGAGAGAGAGAGAGAGAGAGAGAGAGAGAGAGAGATGCAAATAAGGAACGGCGCTACTATGGTTTCGTCGAGGTGATGAAAGCAGAAGAAAGAGTTGATAGAGAGAGAGAAGAAGAAGAAGAAAGCGGATGAGCGATGAAGAACGCGACACAGAAATGAGAGAGAGAGAGAGAGAGAGAGAGAGAGAGAGAGAGAGAGAGAGAGAGAGAGATGCAAATAAGGAAGGGCGCTATTGTGGTTTCGTCATGGTGATGAAAGCAGAAGAAAGGGTTGAGAGAGAGAGAGAGAATGGAACGGATCCTAATGAAGAGGTGGTGATGAAGAATCCAGAGAGAGAGAGAGATACGATGGAGTTTGCTCGTTGCCAAAGTAGAGCATGGTTTGCATTCTTTAATTATTGAATTCTTCACGTGAGTACTCGGATTATGTCGGTTATGGGTAAATCTTGTAAGAGAGGAACCCGTTCTTTGAGGGATATCAGTAACTGATAGATGTGTTTATCGCATTCTTCTTTGTGAAGAGCACTATTTAGCACAGGCTTGCTGTGCGATTACCATTGTACGGAGACCTTGAATGATGGGATAAAATCTTGTTCTTTTCACATCCTGATGATGAATGTATGTCCATTAATTTAATATGCTTTAGAGAAAATGACTTCACAGCACTATAATCATACCTGTTCAATTCAGAGATGTCAGAATTCCAAGAAAATTCAAAAGTTCCCCAAGAAATCATGCATAATAGACTGAATATCTGTGGCTCTTTTTTAGCCATAGACTACGCTGAAGAATCGGATATCCAAGGCATGAACTTGGGTCCGAAGGCAAAAAAGGTGGTTTATGATAGAGCCTTATCAAGGGTGCCTTGCGAAGATTTATGAGTTGCAAGGAATACATATATATGAGTGAATGATCCGAGTGATTTTCTGGTCAGTGGCCTCCAAAACATATATTTGTATGCGTTCACAGTGAGTAACAGAATGGTGCTTCTTCTTATCTAACTCATATATCCAAGAATTATGAACGAACGATTATGAACTGAATTGTTACAAAGCACGAGTTTATGTGACTTATGTTCCTAAGGTGGAAACAAAATGCAGTTGAAGCAAGGAGGGGGAAAGTGTTTTCCCATCCCTTCCACCAAGAAGAATGGCTAAAGGCAAGAAGGTTAACGGTAAGAAAGGAAGACAAGGGAAGGGCCAGAAAAAAATGATCGTGAAAGAGACACGTTTTTCTTTTTATATTTGATTGATTATCGATCATGATTTTAAATTGGTCAAATTCAAAAATGCAAAGGTTACACAATCAAGAAAATCAAAACAACTAAAGAAAGTCAAATAAAAATCAAAATATAACTTAGATGAGTGTTCTTATTGGAAAATCCTAATTTGTTTGTGTTTTTTCCCCGTGGGTCTCACATAGAAGCTTTGGAAGAAGATAACCTTGCATATAATGACAGAAAATGTATTCCTCCAAAATGGTACAAATTTTGTTTATTTCGATATCCTCAAATAGGAAGAAGACATTGGAGTGGGTTGTTTTTTTATATACGTCTTTGTGTGTCCCTTCGTGTGTGTGTGTGTGTACGGATATGAAGCAGACCTTTATGTTTTATTATAACAGATTGATTAATGAGTAATTCATTATGGAACGATCG
The DNA here is from genome assembly GCA_020310875.1 of Ceratopteris richardii. Taxonomy (NCBI): domain Eukaryota; kingdom Viridiplantae; phylum Streptophyta; class Polypodiopsida; order Polypodiales; family Pteridaceae; genus Ceratopteris; species Ceratopteris richardii. Next base: position 31,982 of record MU263242.1, read on the forward strand.
ACTAATGTTTAGTCGATTACTCAGTGGTTAATTACACATTGATTGAATGACATATCAATTAATTACAGAGAGAGAGAGAGAGAGAACGGCCTAGTTGCAGACTACAAATAGAGAGAAAAGGGGTGGCTAGTTGGTGTGCTCGCGATTGTTTGCAGACTACAAATAGAGAGAAAAGTTGGTGTGCTCGCGATTGTTTACAGAATAGGCGGTCGAGAGAGAGTCTTCAATGTCGGTTATCAGAGGAAGCAAATTGGGATGTTTGCTTGTTGAGTCGTTATGAAAGCAACTGTTGACGCCTGAGGAAGTCGGCTGCCAGTGCGCTTAGAGAAAATCTACAGTTGAAAAAGATTGATCGGAGGACACATGATTCTAATCTGAATTGGCACGGATAGCTATGACCGAAATTGAATCCTCTATCCTTTATGAGTCGATCGGTTGAGAGAGAAAGAGGCACAGCGCGCTACATCTTTTGTATCCAGGGGAACCACATTCGATTCGCTCGGAAAGGGAGTAGCTTGACAGAGGTGGCAGAGGTGCCTCAGACGTGCGCGGGAGCGCGCGCGCGAGAGAGAGAGAGAGAGAGAGAGAGAGAGAGAGAGAGAGAGAGAGAGAGAGAGAGAGAGAGAGAGAGAGAGAGAGAGAGGCGATAATGTGCGCAGATGAAGAACGGGAGGTCGATGGCGGAGCTGGAGAGAGAGAGAGATGGGCAGATATACCGTCGCAAATAAAGAACGGCGCTACTATGGTTTCGTCGTGGTGATGAAAGCAGAAGAAAGAGTTGAGAGAGAGAGAGAAGAAGGCACATAAGCGATGACAAACACGGCGCAGAAATCCGAGAGAGAGAGAGAGAGAGATGCTGATGCAAATAAGGAACGGCGCTACTGTGGTTTCGTCATGGTGATGAAAGCAGAAGAAAGAGTTGAGAGAGAGAGAGAGAGAATGGAACCGATCCTAACGCAGAGGTGGTGATAAAGTATCGAGAGAGCGACAGAGAGAGATACGATGGAGTTTGCTCGCTGCCATAGTAGCGCATGGTCTGCATATGTATTATTTTAATTATTGAATTCTTCGCGTGAGTACTCGGATTATGTCGGTTATGGGCAGATCTTGTATATATTTCTCACAAAATCTTCTCTACTTGAGCGATTGGATAGCAGCGATTTGTTACTTTTGAAACTTCCACCTCCTGCAACAAAGAGAGGAACTTGTTGTTTGAGGTAGATCAGTAACTGATAGATGTGTTTATCGCATTCTTCTTTGTGAAGAGCACTATTTAGCACAGACTTGCTGTGCGATTACCAGTGTACGGAAACCTTGAATGATGGGATAAAATCTCGTTCTTTTCACATCTTGATGATGAACATACGTCCATTAATTTATTATGCTTCAGAGAAAATGACTTCACAGCAATATGATCATACCCGTTTCAACTCAAAATGTACATGGGTTCAAATCAGAGATGTAGTCAGAACTCCAAGAAAATTCACAAGTTCCCCAAGAAATCATACATAACACACTGAATATCTTTGGCTTTTTTTCAGCCATAGACCATCTCAAGAATCCGATTTCCAAGGCATGAGCTTGGGTCCAAACGCCAAAAAGGTGGTTTATGATAGAGCCTTATCAAGGGTGCCTTGCGAAGATTAATGAGTGGTAAGAAATACATATATATGAGTGAATGACCTGAGTGATTTGCTGGTCAGTCGCCTCCAAAACGTATATTTCTATGCGTTCACAGTGAGTAACAGAATGGTTATTCTTCTTATCTAACTCATATGTCCAAAAATTATGAAGGAACGATTATGAACTGAATTGTTATAAAGCACGAGCTTATGTGACTTATGTCCCTAAGGTGGAAACAAAATGCATTTGAAGCAAGGACGGGCAAGAAGGTTAACGGTGAGAAACAAAGAGAAGGGAAAGGCCAGAAAAAAATGATCGTGAAAGAGACACATTTTTCTTTTAATAGTTCATTGATTATCGATCATGATTTTAAATTGGTCAAATTCAAAAATGCAAAGCTTATAGAATGAAGAAAATCAAAACAACTAAAGAAAGTCAAATAAAAATAAAAGTATAAATCATATGAGTGTTCTTATTGGAAAATACTAATGTGTTGTCTGATTCCCTGCCCCAATCATTCAAAGTTTCATCTAGTTTTGCATACAAAAAAGAACCGAGTCGAACACAAAGTATGGAAAGAATGAAAAGGGTGGAAGAGAACATCCCTGTCTATTTCCTTTGTTTAAGCCATGTGCCATCTCGCTCTCCATAGCTCAAACATGTGGATTAGGTGGAGCCAAAGTGACTTCATCTAAATTGATACCTTGGTCCATTGCTTTGCACCACTTGTGCATGGACCTAGCAAAATAGATGAATGCTTCTTCAGGTTTCTTTATCATATTCATCTCTCAAGTTAGAACCCAACTTGTTCTGAAAGGAAGATGAATCTTTCATAATCCCTGCCCAAATCACTCTCTTATAGTGAAATGGGTGGATTTTCTTGTTTGCAATTTGCCTCTAATAGATCTAATTAGAGGGGAATTTCATTATATAATCCCTACCAATAGAATGGTAAAGGTGGACTATCTAGATATAACATCCTCTTTATCTTCAGAGAGAATTTGAATAGCTTACCAAAAGTGGATTCAATGTTCTACCAAAACTTTACATAGTTTTGAGAATCCACTTTAATGGACTAGAATCCATAAGGATTAATCTAACTATAATTGATTGAAACCTATTGTACTTGTTTTTCCAAAAAGATTAAGATCTTTATAACTACGTCCCAAGTTGGGAACTCATAGTGTAAAAGATCGTGTTATCTTTAAGGTTATAAGTAGAAATAGATTACCCCAATCATTTATTCATAGCTTAATTCTTACGGATCTTTAGTTGTATCTCAAACCTTAAAGGTCTTCTTGATCCTTCCAAAAATCTCTCCCTTATATTCTAGATCTATGAAAGATGTCCTATGTTGACATCGTAACTTGATCTTTCTTATTCTTCAATTGACGTGAAATATCAAGTATTCAAAAGATGATCTTTCTGAGCTTTCTTTCAAGCTTGGCCTAAGATCATCTTTATGTTTCTTGAATTTCAAGTTATGCTTTTGGATGAAGCTTTTAGAGCTTCATCCTTTGGAGTTTACCTTCAAACTCAAAGAAGTTAATCCTCCCTTTATTTCTGACTCTCTATGAAAGATAGATCCTTTCGTATCTTGTTGGAAGAATTCTTCTTCCCTTGGAGAGGATACTAAAGAAGATGCCTATTCCTAGACATTGTCTTCCTGATGTTTTCCATTGGATCATGGATGTTAAGAATGCATTCTTGAATGGAAAATTGCATGAGGAAGTCTATATGCAACAAGCTGAAGGTTATGTGCATCAAAGGTATCTTGACTATGTATGCAAATCAAAGAAAGTGTTTCATGGATTGAAATAAGCAGCAAGAGCATATTGTGAATGATTCACTAAGAAGTTAGTGGTTCTAAAATTTATGTAATCGAAGGATCATTATTCACTATTTGTATGGAATCAAGGAAATGAAACAATTCTATTAGTGTTTTATGTAGATGATTTGATCATTACCGGAAATGATGAGAAGAGGATTGAAGATTTGGAAAAGCAAATTTAAATCTGAATTTTTGATATCAGATTTAGGAGAGCTAAAATACTTTTTAGGAATTGAAGTAATTTCAATGCAAGAGGAAATTTGGATGACACAACACAATTATATGTTGGAAATGCTTGAGAGATTTGGTGTGAGTTCTTGCAAACCTATTGATATTCCGCTTCATCCTAATGCTTAGCTTATGGATGATGGGAAGTACTTGTATGATGCAAATGTGTATACAAGGATGGTTGGAAATTTGATTTATGTAACAAAGACAAGACCAAATTTGAATTTTCTAGTTGGTTTTGTGAGTCCCTTTATGCATAAACCATGCAGAGTGTAGTTGGATGCAGAGAGAGGCACATTGCGATATGGGAAAGGAAAATGCAACTTTGGCTTATTTTATGAGAGAAAAGTTCAACCATGTATATATGCATACATGGATGTGGATTGGGCAGGGGATTTCATAGATCGAAGGTCAACTAGTAGATTTTCATTCTCACTTGGAAGTGCAAAACTTTATGGCATAGCAAGACGCAACCAATTGTCATTTTGTCAAGTACCAAAGCTGAATATAGAGACATTAAGAAAGTTGTTTGTCAATCAACATGGATTAAGTAACTACTTGAAGACATGGGAGTCTACATTGATGGAAAAGTGGTCATCTATTGTGACAATGTCAACAACATTATGGTATCAAAGAGTCCAATTTATCATGCTAGATCAAAGCACAACGAAATTCATTATCACTTTGTTCATGAGAAGGTCATCAAAGGAGAAGTGGATTTGATTCACATAAGCATAGGAGAACTAGTGGCGGAGATCTTCACCAAAGCTCTTCCCAAAGATAAGTTCATCTACTTCATAGAAGCTTTAGGAGCTGGAAAGCTTCAGTTTGTATCTAGATTTCATTTCTTGTTGATTTCATCTTGTATGGACATATGTATTCCTTTCATTTTGTATTCAAGCTCATTTTCCGCTTGATGGGGAGATTTGATGATATGGCAAAAGTATGTAAAACATCAAATAGTTAATAGAAAAAATGTGCACCTAGCTCATGGCTCACCGAGAAGACATTACAGAGTCTCTGTCACTGCTTTATCAATGTGTTGATGGCTGAATGTGTATGGGTAGTGCCATAGCTACATGCTACCAACATTCTGCTCTACTTTTTCACCTACAAACATGACCTAATCATGTTCCCCTTTCTCTCTTAAAACCAATGGAGGAGGTCAAGCGGAATTGATTCAAGCAATGGTGGAGTTTAAAAGAAAAGAAATAGTGGAGATCTTAGGCTTTGTTGAAAGCTTTTTGTATGAATCACTTCTCTAGCTCCATAAAGCACCCTAAATTTAGATTGCTAGCCCTATAAAAGAAAAGACAAGCGTTTGCTCAAATAATCATATAGCTTGCGCATGCTTCTTAATTTTGATGCTGGAGAGAGCTCCTGTCTAGCTGCGGTTAAGACGGAGATATTGATTAGAATACTTTTGGAAGACAGCTGTTGATCCAAGAGACGACAGAGAAGAAGATTTTAGAGGAGAAAATTTGCTGCTTTAATTTAAGGAGAGGCTCTTGATCTGGTGAAGGATTCGGGAGATCGTACACAGAACTCTACGCCTGAATGCTCACAAATGTTTTAAGAAATTGTGTAAGTTAATCGATGTGTCGGAGTTACAAATTTTCATCATAAAATGCTACGGTATTCATGAATCACAGTTGTGAGATTCACGCACAGTTGTGAGATTCTGAATACGCACGTTTTATACTGCACAGTAGTAATGCATTTCATTTCTAGTCCATTGTCTTGTTTTATCTACTCGACATGACAAACATGGTATAACGAGTTGTCTGAAAAAGAGCGCATATCAATTTGTATCATAGCAAACGCACTCTTTTCTTTCCTACAAAGCTCTGATGAATCTTATATCTCCCATCATCTTGATCTCAGTTTTTTTTTTCCAAGTTCTGGCACGTCCTGGTTCGAATTTTCACCATGTTTCTAGAGTTCAAGGGTATGTTTTCCTTCAGCCTCTCAATCTCTCCGATGCCCTGTCTTCTTTTGACACCCTCTACGTGCAACTTTGAAGCCTCAAATGCCACCTGCATTTCTAAGATTTGTGTGATAAATGGGTACAAAGTCACTCGTTTGTAGACTACCAAGAGTAACCACTCTAGGATATGTACACTTCGCGGAATCCCATTGCTTGAAACTTTTGTGAAATTGCCACGAACTTCTGGTAATGACTTCTCATGCTCCTCTTTAAGCCTTGAAAACAACCTACTTGAAGGAGTTAGCATGGACTACCTCTGTCCCCTAAATTACCCAAGAAATACCTTATACAATCTAGTGCAAACACTGACACCAAATATTTAGCATGGTCTACCTACCCGAAGAAGTTAGCATGGTCTACCTCTGTCCCCTAAATTACCCAAGAAATACCTTATACAATCTAGTGCAAGCACTGGCCAAAGGATTGTATGGACTTCATCCACCCGACGGCCTTCTCACCAGTAGTGAGCCTAATGTGAAATTTGTGTTTTATATTTTATATTTAGGTTTGTGTCTCTAACTACTAAAAATTTGTTGCTTGTTCCTTGCAATTATTGATTGCACGAATTGAAGTGCGGAGTGAATTCATGGAGAGTTGAAGTGCTCATTAGTTGGGGAAAGGTTTCTGTTTCTCTTATAGGTGGTTCCCCTAGTTGTTGCGGGTTAATCCTTATGGATTTGAGCACCTCCTCGTGGATCCATGATACCTGAACAAAATACTCTCATAACATCCCTATCATCAAGTGAAACAGCTTCACATGTGCACCCTCTTATGTTCGATGTGTATTTAGGTCGCTGACTTATTTTAAATGTAATGAATTTACACACTTCTTTCAGCCTCAATCTGAATTAAATTAAGGTAATAGGTTTCAAGTTTATTTCAGTACTGCATATACCACTCATTGAAAAAAGAAGAGTGCTTTCTATTGCTTGAATGGACATTCCGCTTGCATTAGAGAGTAGATCATTTTGTGCACATTGATTGAAAACATTCCTAGTTACCTTAAGTGAATTAAGTGCTGGATAAACATAAACAATCAAAGAGATCTAAAACTTTTAAAAATTGAAAAAGGAAAGAACAGCTAAAAAAGAAGTGAAATTTGAAAGAAAATATTTGATCAATCCAAAAGGAAGTTGAAAGGAACTGTTAAAAAGTTAAAAGGAATAAAAATATAAAAAATATTTTTTTTCACTTTAAGATCAATAATGTTGTTCATATCACACGTTTGGTTTCTAAATTACGAACTCAATTCAGAGAGAAGTTAGAGCCATTCATGTTGGAAATTGTAAAGGATACAAAATTTTATCAATTGGAACAAATGGATTAGTTATTTAAGAACATTATAGCTGAAAAATAGGGTGGATGTTGTGAGTGAGAAGGCTATAAGGTGGATCATGTCTGGTTTTCTAATGTTCCTACACATGGTACATGCATGGTGATTGTGGTGCTTAGCAGAATCCATAAGGAATTTACGAACTTTAACATTCAAACATTACACATTTCACAAGAAACAATCAACTACTTTATGTAAAAGTAATGGTGAATTACAAAGGTATTTAGCTAAGACGTAGTTTTTGGTTTCTTAGCATTAGGATTTGCTTCATCATCAATAGGAGTCTGAACTACAAGATGTAAAAACATTGACCAAGAAAGAGGTGGCATACAAGTGTTATCTAATCCCTTCCATGAGGATGGTGGATAAACTACAACTAGGCTTCAATTTTTTTATGAATATTTTTGTTGGATATATCATAAACAATGCTAAAACTACGCGAACAATGCTAAAACTACAACAGCTTGACTTCAACAAAGATCTCTTCAATCCAATTGCTTAAATGAGCTATGAAAGAATATTAAAGAATATTCCATTACTACAATCAGTTTACAAAAGAAAATTACACGCATTCACTTTTGACTTTCATTTTTCTATTCTTCTCTTTAATTTCAATTGGTGATTACTTATATTTTTTTACATGTCTTTTCTATCTATCTTATTCCTAGCATTTTTTAACCCATTTTCTTCTACCCTTTGAATTCTCTTCATCTCTCATTCTCTCTCTCTCCCCCTCTCTCTCTTCTCTCTCTGTCTCTCTTCTCTCTCTCTCAATCTCTCTCTTTCTTTCTCTCTCTATGCCTCCCTCGTTTTCTCTCTCTATGTTTCTCTTTAACTCTCTCTCTAACTTTCTCTCTCTATCTCTCATTCTCGTTCTATATCGCACTCTCTCTCTCTCTCTCGTTTTCTCTCTCTCTCTCTCTGTCTCCCTCTTTTTCTGTCACACCCACATACTCACCATCTATCTTTCTCTCACTCTGATCCTTCATTTACAACTGTGTATTCTCTTTTCCACCT
>MU263242.1:45000-46681 GCA_020310875.1 Ceratopteris richardii
TAATATATTTTGGTAGTGATGTGCGTGAACACACTTAGAATCAACAAGGCAATTTTTTCCCTCGTAGGAGGTTTTTTCTCTCTTGGCTAATATATATGCCTATAATCCTAATGGATTACTACTTCTTATAATTCACTTGGTAATACATTCAGTATTATGTGTTGTGTTGCAAACTTCTTCTTCTTCCTTGTGTTGTTCATGTATTTCCACAGACATCAAATTCCAACATTTGGTGTTAGACCTAGTGATCACTTCATCTACGGGCATCATCAATGCCCCTCTAATCATCTTAGAATCACAAAAAAATTGGTGAGCATACTCTAGGTGATTCGGAGTTCAAAATAGCTTTGCAATGTCATGCGACAATATTGATCTAAGCTCATTTTTGGCTCTAAATGCACTATTGGAGTTCCTATGCAAGCAGTGTTCTCCCTTTGTGCCAAACATATATAGAGGTTTTAGTTTGCCAACACAAGTAGCTCAAAGTTTGCTACAAATCTAGCAAAGATTGATAGGGTAATTTTGTTCAAGTTTTTGAGATATAGTCATTTTTTGCATGAGGGTTCAGTTTTAATGGTGAATGTATTGTATATGTTGATTGTTGAGGAAAAGATGGATGGCACTAATTATCCATTATGGGGAATATATAATGCATCATGTCTTTGTAGAAATAGGGTTTTGGAATTTTGTGTAGGGTATTAAAAAAACGCCATACTACACCTACAAAATGGTTATTAAAGGTTAAATAGATGGTATTGAAGATGATGATCTTCAGATTCCTATTTTTTCTAGCAGTTCTTGTTGCACCTACTATAAAGCAACTTCAATGGGATATTTTTTCTACAGTTCTTGTTGCACCTACTATAAAGCAACTTCAATGGGATGGCAGAGATGCTCACACACATGCATTGATAGCTTTTTCTATTAAAAGTGGAATTATCCCTTACTTTTGCTCTTGCAAAATAGCAAAGCATGTTTCGATACACTTAGCACTTTATACCTAGAAAGAAATGAGGCTTGTATTTCTTACCCATGCAAATAGTTAGGAGTGAGCATATGCATGAAGGAGCTTCTATGGAAACTTTCTTGAAAAATATCAAATATTTGAAGGAGAATTTTTTTTTGTACTAATGAAGTCTTGCCCAATAGTTCACTTATGTAGACTATTCTTAATGGTCTTCTAGATTCATATCAATTTTTTTTCTTCTACTCTTCAATTGATGATGAAAGGTTATCCAAATAATCTATCATTTGAGGAGTTAGTCTCTCTTTTGTTGCAAGAAGTCCAATCAAGGAAGAACAAGTCCATTATGCATGTTGCAGATCAATCTTTCTTAGCTAGTTAGAAGGGCAAAGGTAAATGGAGCTCATCTACTAGTTAGTAGAAATTTGCTAATTTTGCACACTCAAAAACGAAAGACAAAGATGACAAGAAAATAGAAAAATAGAAATATTTTTCTAAATGCTTTTAACAAAATGATCATGTCATTAAGGCTTGTCCAAGACTAGTTGCACAAGAGGCAAAGAAGAAAGAGGATCAAATGCTTGTTGTAGAGGGCTCTACACCTAAAGCACAATCTTCTTACTTGTGCAAAATGAAGAATGGGAATTTACTACTATTTGTAGTTACGACCATCTTCTCATGAGCAGTGTATGTGTGGAGAAGACTCAGATGTTTGGT
>MU263243.1:0-46669 GCA_020310875.1 Ceratopteris richardii
GTCACTCTTATGTCATTTTGTGGTCCTATGTATGGATGGGGAGATTGGCATCGACTTTCATGTTATGTTCAAAGCATGAGTACTTATGGAATATGCTTGAACGCGGCATCCCTTACTAGTAGAAGATTTTACATGCAGAAAATGAAAGATTATATATTGATGGAAGACCTTAAACACATGGAAATATTGCAGGTTTAGTAAATAGTAGTCGAGGGTTACATAATAGTTCAAGGACTAATTGCACATTTGAGGAGCGTGAAAATAGTCATGAATCACCATACATGAGTAGAGATGTATCAAGATACATAGTTGTCAATGCTATTACTACATTACATGCTGGTGATATATGTTGTGATATACATAGTTTGCATGTGTGTGATATATGTATACATGTGTTAAATATGCATATGTGTATATATGCATATGCATTTATGTAAAATATTCATGTATTCATGTAATATATGCAAGTGTTTATAATTGTGTACATGTATATATGTACATGTGTCTATGTGTAAATATGTACATGTAAATATGTATGCATGTATATATATGTTTATGTGTGCATGTAGGCATGTATATGTGATGTGTACATGTATATATGTATATATGTCTATGTGTAAATGTGTACATGTAAATATGTTAGTATGTATATATATATTTATGTGTGCATTTAGGCATGTATGTGTGATGCATAATATATCTACTCCATTTTACATTTATGTATCCTATCTACATGATGTATATATATCTTTACATCTATTATGATCCTCGTTGATTTGAGTAGCTATATATAGAGGCATAAAGTTGGGAGGAGAGACATCTCTCTAGTAGGACGTCGGAGGTGTACATATACTTCAAACATATGGCTAAAAGGTTGAATTAGAGTTTTTAAATTAGGGATTTCTAAACCCTAATATCAAAATTAGTGTTTTTAATTTAGGATTTTAGAAATAGGATTTATTTATTTATTTATTTATTTATTTATTTATGTGTATGCATGTGTTGTGTATGTATGTGTATCTATATGTGCATATGCATGTGTTTTGTGTGTATATATGCATGTGTATATGTATATATGCATGTAAATATGAATATATGAGTCTATGTGTGTGTACATATGATTATGCATGTGTATGTGTATGTGAGTATGTGTACGTGTATGTGAGTATGTGCATGTGTTTATGTGTATTCATTATATGTGTGTAACATTGCATGTGTATGTGTGTGTAAAAATGTGCATGTATGTGTGTGTATGTATAAATGTGCATGTATATGTATGTTTGTAAATGTGCATGTATGATGTATATGTGTGTGTATGCGTGTATTTATACCTCTAGTATCACTCTCTCTCTCTCTATGTCTCTCTCTCTCTCATATACATACATACATGCATAAACACACATACTCATATCCACATATATATACATAAAAGCAGTGCATAACGTGCATTGTCGCGACGATGAGCCATAAGTGTCCGCATCTCTTTTAAACACCACTTAAGCGACCATCCTGTCCCAAAATCTGTCTCAAGTGAACTAAGTACGTATTTTTTATCCCTCTCATCATGCTCACTACAAAAATAAAAAACATAATGTAAATGAGACATAGGATATATATTTCAATTTATATGTAAAACTTCTACTTACTTCCACGGTAAGTGGATAAAGCACAGGTAAGAGTCGCATAGTGCCCGCATTCTTCTCTTGAACTCCAATCCATTCCCTATGTACACAATGTTCCCCTCTGGCTCTATGTCGCACTCTAGTCCTAAGGTGCCTATGCATGTCCTCATAGGCAACTCTGCTCTGCTATCACGTGTTGGAGGTGGTATAGGTGTCCTGAAAATAGATAGATAGAAATAAATAAAAATATGTGTTATAATATCATTAAAAAAGTTTATGAAAACAAAACATACCTATGAGCAGCTAGCTCTCTTCGTACATGTGGAGCCGCAGAAGACCCTCATCTGATCGTTGGGTAAGCATCTGGATCGTATAATCCAGCTCCTCATCAGACATCTCTGCGTAATCACGCATTATGGCCCCTAGAGTATCAGACGGAACTCTTGCTCTCATAAGATTTTTTATGAGAGTGAGTTTTACCTTTCTCTCTCTACTAGGATCCATAATACCTAACATATAAAACAAAATGGTTAGAAATCAATATATATATACGTGTACATATGTAAGTGTGTATGCATTAAGTATGTGTATGTATGCATGTGTGTGTATGTATGTGCGTGTATATGTGTGTATGCATGTGTATATGTGTGTATGCATCATTATGTGTATATGTGTCTATGTGTGTATGTGTGTGTATATGTCTGTGTGTATGTATGTGTATATGTGTGTGTATGTATGCATGTATGCATGTATGTATGCGTATGCATATGCATTATGTATGTATATATATGCATGAATGTGTATGTGTGAGTATGTCTCTCTATGTGTGTGTATGCATATATGTGTGTATGTATGCATATATGTGTGTATGTGTGTATGTGTGTGTATATGTGTTTGTATGTGTGTATGCATGTGTATGTGTGTGTATGCATCATTATGCGTGTAAGTGTCTATGTGTGTTTGTGTGTGTGTATATGTGTGTGTGTGTGTGTCTATGTGTATGTGTGTGTGTCTATGAGTGTGTATGTGTTTATGTGTATGTATGTATCTATGTGTGTGTATGTGTCTATGTGTGTATGTGTATGCATGTATGTATGCATATGTGTGTGTATGCATGTGTATGTGTCTGTATGAATCATTATGTGTGTATGTGTCTATGTGTGTATGTGTGTATGTATATATGTGTGGTGTCTATGTGTATGTGTGTGTGTCTATGAGTGTGTATGTGTTTATGTATATGGATGTATCTATGTGTGTGTATGTGTCTATGTGTGTATGTGTATGCATGTATGTATGCATATGTGTGTGTATGCATATGTATGTGTGTGTATGCATCATTATGTGTGTCTATGTATGCATGTGTATGTGTGTATGCATCATTATGTGTGTATGTGTCTATGTGTGTATGTGTCTATGTGTGTATGTGTGTGTATATGTGTGTGTGTATCTATGTGTATGTGTGTGTGTCTATGAGTGTGTATGTGTTTATGTGTATGTATGTATCTATGTGTGTGTATGTGTCTATGTGTGTATGTGTATGCATATGCGTGTGTATGCATATGTATGTGTGTGTATGCATCATTATGTGTGTCTATGTATGCATGTGTATGTGTGTATGCATCATTATATGTGTATGTGGCTATGTGTGTATGTGTGTGTATATGTGTGTGTGTGTCTATGTGTATGTGTGTGTGTCTATGAGTGTGTATGTGTTTATGTGTATGTATGTGTTTCAAGATCCCATAAGCGATATCCAAATTGCCCTTCTTGTCCATATCCAAGAAAAATGCATTTCTTTGACTTATAATCCAACTTTATTCTAAGATTCTTGGGTATATGAACATATGCTTCACACCCAAACTTTCAGACCTTTGGCAGTACTATGTGAAAGGTTAATCACATTAGGCGCGGTCAATATTGCTTCTGACCAAAAACCTTGTGAGAGGTTTGTATGATGCACAATAAAAACTGCTCTTTCTTGAATAGTTATATTGATCCTTTCTGCTACACCATTCTGTAATGGGGTATAAGGAGTTGTAAACTCTCTACGGATCCCTCTAGATTGACAAAAAAGATTGAACTCATGTGAGGTATACTCACCCCCATTATCTCAATGTAAAGCCTTAAGCTTAGTTCCTTTTTAAGTCTCAACTCATGCAAGCCATTTTTTGAAAGTAGGGAATACCTCATCCTTCGATTTGATAGGATATACCCAAACTTTTCTAGTAGCATCATCTATGAAAGTGACAAAGTAAAGAGAACCACCTAACGAACTAGTGGGCATAGGACCACACACATCTGTATGAATGAGATCTAAAGGCTGAGTTGAAGAGTCAATGTGCGTTCTTTGCACATTTCTGGTTTGCTTTCCATACTCACAAGGCTCACAAAATGAAAAATCAAAGAAAGATGACTTAGGTAAGTAGACAAAAAGAGAAATATTTTTCATTCCACTACGAGATATATGGCCCAAACGAACATGCCAAATACAAGCCATAGGCTGTTCAGTAACAGCTAACAAGTGTTCTTTATGTGATACAAATAAAGCATAAAGTGAGCCAACTTTTCTTCCTTTTGAAATAACCATATTGCCCTTTGATATGCGAAAGGACTGAGCATAGAAGACCACCTTGTAACCAAGGTCATCAAGTTGACCAAGTGACATCAAATCTCGTGATAATTAAGGTACATGGCATACATTATGCATAGTAAATTTTGAACCATCAATGAAGTGCACAACCACATCTCCAATCCCCAGAACATCACACTGGTAACAGTCACCAAGTCTCATAGTACCAAGAGACTTTGCTGCATAATTAACGAACCATTCTCTAGCAGCCAGGTGTGGGAAAGAGAATCAGCCATAAGAGCCTCAGTTAGCACAGTACTGGCAAGTGTCAACACATCAACATCATCAGAAATAGCATTAATTTCTTCAATCTTCATAGTTGACGTAGATGGTGCAGGTCCTTTACCTTTAGCATTCTTTAATGCATAACAATCTTTCTTCATGTGTCTTTTCTTATGACAATAATGGCATTCGATATCCCTCTTCCTTGAGTTACTTCTACTCTTATCCCATTGACCATTCTTTTCCTTGTTCTTTCTCCTCCCACGTTGCTGATTCTTTCCTTGGTAAGAATCACGAACGTTATATGCATCTCCACTTTGAGTGCCAACCCTAGATTTTCTACAAATATCCTCACTCAAGAGTGCTCCACATATGTCATCATAGACGAGTTTACCACCAAATGCACTGTTGCTAATAACTTTGCAAAATGTATTCCATGATGATGTGAAGGTGCATAACGAAAATATTGCTTTCATTTCATTATCCATATCCATTTTCCAAGCGTGTAACTGGGAGAATATAGCATCAAACTCATTTAGATGAGTAGCAACACTATATATGTCCTTCACACGAAGGTCATAAATTTTCTCATCAGATACACTTTATTTGACGTTGTCTCTTTCTCATATGTATTGCATAACTTCTTTCAAAGCTCCTCTGCACTTTCATAGTCTAACACTATAAAGTAAACATTTTTTGCTAGGTGCAAGCGAATGGTAGACCTGGACATTTCATCTAACTCATCCCAATCATCTTCATCCATGTCAGCAGGCTTCTTTGTATTCCATTTACTGGCTTCCATTTCCTCCTTTGAATCAGCACATCTTTAATCTGATTCTTCCATAGAGCAAAGTTTGTGCCATCAAATTTTCGGGTCTCAAAATGGTCTTTGCCTTGAAAGTTATAGGTCCTTCTCGAAACACTAGCACTAGACCTTGATCCAATGGATGTGCCTAAGGCCTCTCATGCCATGAAGCTAGAGATTTGAATAGAATGATAATGGAGCTAGAAGAGTCAGAACATCAATGAATAAGTCTATGAAGGAGTAAATCGACCAATGTATAGTTGATAAAACCAAAAATCTGGAAAAAATTTGCTAGAATATCCTCTGCAAAATGAGCATATGATGAGTGTCAAAATATCAAAAAGCTACAAGTACTGACATGTTTACCTGCATAGTGAATCATTGACTCCGCTGCATATAAATAGTTACCCAATAGAAGCAAACTAGGCTTATCGAACACCTCTGAACAACTATCATATATCTCCTATGGCGAGGATGGGTAAGTCTTCCACCTAGATCCTCAAAGAGACCCCGACATCTAGGTGTGTCCGAGTTACAAAAACTTCACCATGACCCTCTTTATCAAGCATAAGAGGCTTTATGCAAAAAACATAACCGCTATATCAATGACCACATGTACGTACCGACAAAAGCACACATGGTGTGTATGTGCTCAATATATGCAATAAAATGACACTAAAAGGTTGAATGCATAGCCCAAAAGCTAGCCAACAACACCTGCAATGTATTGTCAAGCCTGATGTTTTATGCTCAAAAACCTGCATAAATTTGTAGCCACTACTCCCACCAAAACTGAAAACTTTTCGAGAAACTTGTAGTTTTATGATTATGGCTGAAAACATAGCCCCAAAGGTTGATATTTATTGTCGAATAAGTACAAAGAATACTCTTCTTGACTTTCTTGGACTTGTGTGAAGAGAACTATATGCGAAAGTACTCCAAAAGGGCTCTAGAAGACACCCCAAAAATGCTTCAGAAACAGGCTTTGAAAGCAAAGAATGAAACTTTGAGGGACCAAAACATGTTCAAGTTAATGTTAACCTTAGTCTTTCCCCTTCTTCAGAAACCACAAGAGTGTAGCTTAGTGGCAAGAGACTGCCACGGTGAAGGGAGCTCCAGGGGGAACAATATTGGGATGGGTGACCTCCCGGGAAATACTGGGAACGTCTATATTCCTTGATCGTTGAGTTCCTTCCTTGCACGCAGCCAACAGCACCAATGGTGACTTTGGTGACTCAGAGACAAGGTATGCCAAGGTCTATGCCTTGGTCGTCGCCTTAGTTGTAAGCCTTGGAGAAAGTTGGGGGGTGGGGGGGATGCTCGCTTCGCTCGCACAAAAGGAACAAAGCTTTTGCATCGAACTGCTCTCATACCAGTGAAGAATTTTGATGGTGATGCACCACCGTCCACTCTCCTTCTCATGAGCCGCACGAGGATATCCTCAAAGTAGAAAATGGAGTTCCTGAGGCCGCACATGGTACTCCGCACAAAGACTGGAGAATACGTAGAAAAACACAATACATAGGGAGCACAAAGATAGACTTCTTAGGTCTTACAAATGCGATCAAACATTTCCAGCAGGCATGTTGGGGTTTTACCCCCATTTGGAATCCATTTCGTGCAGTCACAATCGCCATCAGAGTGACAGTTTGTGAGCTGAAATTTTAGCACTCATTTAAGATTTCGTCGAAGTGAAGATTTTGTCACATTCTTTTTCCTTAGTGAAATGGCGAGCAGCAATGAATTGTTTGGCATGCTTCGAGCTGAAGATAAGCTTGATGGGACCAACTAACCGATGTGGTCTTACATGATGAAGCATGTTCTTGTTGCAAAACAACTTTGGAACATAGTGGCAGATGTAGATCGAAGACAGGCAGGTGCTTCTACTTCATAGTCTACTGTCACAGATGGAGCTTTTTCTTCGAGTAGACTGGTTTCTCCTTCTCCACCTACACAGGAGCAGCTTAGATTGGATGGAAAAGATGCTCAAGCTCATGCTTTGATTGCACTTTCAGTGAAGCGTCATATAGTTCCACACATTTGGTCATGTTCTACATCGAGACATGCATGGGACACTCTTGCTTCTTTGTATGCCGTGCGTAATGAAGCACGTGTTGCATATTTGAGGAAGCAACTTGACGATGTATGTATGGCTGAAAATGAGTGACTGGATGTGTATGTGACACGCATCAAGGACTTGAAAGAGCAATTGGCAAACATAGATGAGATCATTCCGGATGCATCACTCATTTCTACATTGTTGAAAGGATTACCGGAATCTTTTCAAAGCTTTGCTACTACACTTTGTTTGGTTGCAAAAGGAAATCCTAATATGTATGCATTTGATGAGGTTGTGTCTCTTCTTTTGCAAGAAGAGCAATCTAGAGTGAATAGGAGTGGTTTGGTTGAGGGAACGCAAGCACTTGCTATCTCACAAAAGGGGAAAAGCAAGTATGGTTCAGCTTTGGGTTCATCAAAACCAAAGCCTCAAGCTTCCTCTTCCACTCATTCCTCTAATGATAGTGATTTGCAAAAGAAGAAGAGATGCAAATATTATCCGAAGGCTGGTCATACTATTGATGAGTGTAGAAAGCTTGCTAAACGCAACAAAAAGAAGAAGGAATCTGACATGTCTATTGCTAAAAATTCAGCAAATGCAAATAATGATGAAGCTAACATGGCTCAAGATTTTTGGGCATGTGTTGTTACATGTCATTATGATGCTTCTTTACATTCTAAATGTATGGTTGTGAGTGAGGCTGATTCGGATTGGTTCTTTGATAGTGGTGCTTCAAAGCACATAACATCATGCAAAAGATTTTTTGCCTCTTTGAAAGATGCACCTAAAGGAGGACATGTGGTGTGTGCAAACAATGCCTCTTATCCTATCATACTTCTTCCATGGCTGAAATGGAGCTTTGGCATGCTTGTTTTGGTCACTTGAACTTCAATAGTTTGCTCTATTTGCAAAAGAAGGATATGGTTATTGGCTTGCCTACACTTGAGTCCATTGAAAAGCATGCATGTGAAGGTTGCATTTTTGGAAAAATGCATCGTGCTTCTTTTCCAAAAGATAGTCATACACACACTACAAGAAAATTGCAACTTGTTCATAGTGATGTATGTGGTCCGGTCAAGAATCCATCTTTTGGGAAGCATGTATATTTTGTTACCTTCATTGATGATGCTACTCGCCATGCATGGGTGTATCCTATGAAAGCAAAGAATGAGGTATTTTCTTGCTTCAAAGCATTTTTAGCTATGGCTGAAAATTTTTCTTCACAAAAGCTTTTGACTCTACGCACGGATCGTGGTGGTGAATACATGTCACATGAGTTTAATGCTTTTCTTCCTGAAAGAGGTATTTCACACCAATGTACGGTGCCATATACACCTCAAAAAAATGGTGTTGTCGAGCGTAAAAATAGAACTTTACTTGAAATGGCACAATGTATGGTTAAAGGAAAGCATCTTCCTCATAAGTTTTGGATGGAAGCGGTCATGTGTGCAAACTATGTGTTGGTTTGCTGCCCTACAAAAGCATTGAGACTCATCACTCCTTATGAGGCTTGGAGTGGTCATAAGCCTATGGTTAGTCATATGCGTGTGTTTGGTTGTTTGGCATATGCTCTTGTGCCATCACAACAATGTCACAAACTTGATGATAAGGCAAAGAAATGTATATTTGTTGGTTATAGTGCTGAAAGTAAGGGATATCAGTTGTACCATCCATTGACGAACACAATTATTGTGAGTCGAGATGTGGTATTTGCTGAAAATTCAGTTTTCCCTCTACTTGAATGCAAAAAACTACCAACAATTAGCTCACAAGATGTGTTCGATACACTCATGCCTTTGTTCCAAAATGGTGCGCTTGACTATGGCCATGTAGACCAGCCAACTGAGGCTCAAAGGGCTAAAAAATTCAAGCCAAATAGGGCTGAAAATGTAGAGAATTTCCAGCCAAACATGGCTGAACTATTTCAGCCAAAAATTGTCAAAACTGTTGGAAATTTCCAGCCACATATGGCTGAACATTTGCATCAAAATATGGCTGAAACTGAGCATGAAATTCAGCCCACGCATGATGTACATATGGAAGATGTTTTACATAATGAACGCATGTCTATCAAGAGTGCACAATCTATGCCAAAGTGGCTGAAACAAACTTTGCAGGACATCAAATTGAGTGCACCTTTACTTGGTAGAACAAGATCAAGCTCTCACCCTGCATCAAGTAATTTTGTGGATCGTTCTCTTGTTGCTACAGCATGTAATGAAGAGCCACTTTCTTTTGAAGATGCATGTGACGATCCACAATGGATGAGTGCTATGCAATCAGAAATGGATTCCATACATAGGAATGGTACTTGGGAGTTATGTGAATTGCCAAAAGGAAACAATGCCATTGGTACAAAGTCTGTTTACAAGATTAAGAGAAAATCTAATGGTAGCATTGATCGCTATAAAGCTAGATTGGTTGCCGAAGGATATGCAAAACAATATGGCACATATATACACTTATATATAGACATGTGCATACACACATGTACACATACACATACACACACATGCACATGTGCAAGCATATCTACGTGCATGTACACATGCATGCATACACATACACACACATATACACATAAACACATACACATACATATTCACATACACCCGCCTACACATATATATACACATGCATGTTCATACATATACACATGAATATACACACATACACATACACCTACATATACACATACACATACACATACACATACACATACACATACACATACACATACACATACGCATACACATACACATACACATACACATACACATTGTTGAGCGTGCACAATGCCTATACAGACTAACAACACCCCACTTTACAGGTTTGGGAATGGGGATTTACAAATACACAATAGTCGTAAACATGCATTTCTATTTCACCTTAACATCGATTGCACACAGAAACAATCCATCATACACAATGTATACAGAATCATAGCTTCTACACAGTAAAATAGACTCTTGATTTTTGAATATGAATGTGGTTACACTACAATATCATCTCTACCATCTGACTTCAGAAATACAGACTTCACCCTCCACAGATCTTCGTATATGCTTGTTCCATATTTGTCACTTCTAGAATCTGTCCGTAAAATACGACACCGTACTTCTTCATAAGGGATAGGGGCTTCACACCATTTTAAACCCGAAATATCAAAATAATGGAAATTAACAATTTTCGAAAAACTCTTGACATCTCCTTAAACCTCCATTCAATTACATTGAAAATAAGAATTGTGATTACAATGAAAGCGGTCATCCACACCGGCTGCTAACACTAGTATGTACGGTGGATCCAAACCCACTAATTACAAAGTGTACAATTCTACAAATCATCATCTTGATTTTGCCTTTTCGGAAACATAATTCTCTCTGTATCATACCACAATTCATTGAACATCTCTCTAATATTTTCTTCGGCTAATAGTATCTGCGCTTCAAAAAATTCCCTTGGATCTAATAGCTGTTGACAAGCACTTCTAAAGCTAACTAGGAAAGCTTCTAATTTCAGGATACACTAATGGAATCCTTCTTACAGCTTGTCAAAAGCTATAGTAACATTTGATAATTTAGTTATATATTTAGTAGTTGTCTTAGACATTTCTTCTAACTTTGTTTTACAAGTAAGTTCCAAAACCGAAGCCTCCTTTCTGAGCTTCTCCACTTCTGCTTCCTTCTCAGCCAAAATGAGATTAGCATCTCCATAATGTTGCTTCCATTGAGTAACATGTTTCTTTAGTTCAAGAATCCCTACAACCTGTGCCTGCATTGTATCCAAATTTTCTTACACAGTCCGAAACGTTTCTTCTAAAGCAATAAATTTTGAATTCTGGACAGCCAATGTTTCTTCGAGTTCCGTGGTCGATATGCTTTGTCTTTTCATTTCACCGCTCTGTTCCTTGACCTTTGCCTTTAACCTATGCACTTCTTGTTTGGCCTTTTGCAACTTAGCAACTAACTCCTTATTAATTTTCTTCAATTTCTTCTGCCACTTTTGCGTTTGTCCGACCTCCACTTGTAATCGAGCTAAAATCTTAGAATTCCCTTCAATAGTAACTTTTAAAGTGTTATTTTCCAAAATCACCTCATTCAGATCATCCGTCAGCTCTTCATTTGTCGTAATGTCTCTAATAGCTTCTACCTCTGCTTGGAGTCGGTTAATATTGGTCATCATCTGTTCCCACTTCGTAAACCACTTGTCTTTTTTTGCAATCATAGAATTATATTTTTTTTGAAACTTTTCGAGCTTCACCACACTCCACGAAAAACCTCGGGCTAAGTCGCCAAGTATTTCTGGTCTAACAGTTTCATCATTATACATCCAAGGATAAATAACATTTGTGCACGAAAGTGGGGGTAGCTTCAACCTTCCTTAGTCATCCACTTGTCTGCATGCTTGAAAAGTATGTAACACCATTATTTTACTTGAAGAGATTTTGAAACATTCACCTTGTTCTTGTTCTTGCTTCTGATGTCTCTCCTCCTCCGTAACTCTTTTTTCCCTTTCTTCCCCTTCTCTTCTTCGAGATTCCTCTTGCTCTTGGTGTCATTGTCGCTCTTCTTCTTCTTGATTCTGTGCTGCCTCTTCCTCTCTTGCCTTCCTCTCTGCTTCTTCCATTGCTTTTCTATCTACTTCTTCCTTTGATTTTCTCTCTACTTCTCTCCGTTGATTCTCCACCACCTGTCACCTTCTAGACTCCTCCTTTTCATCAACATCTGTCTCCAGCTGCTCCTAGGAAGTGTTACCTCTGGATTTCCGTTCTACCGCTCTTTTCTTCAGAATCTGTAAAAATACCTTACTAGAGCATACTATGTATTCTCAAGGTAAGTACACCGGAGTCATGAAAAGCAAGGTAAAAACTACTCCCACCTTGGAGTCTAGCATTGCGTTCACGACTCATTTGGTACGTTTGAACAATTTGTAGACTTCCTTCTTCAGCTCCTAAAAAATGATTTTTGCCAAATTTACTTGTTTCTTTGTAGATTCCTTCACAAAGGCATAGCGCTGGTAGGATACTCCTTAATGCTTAGCTTTCAAGTTAATAAGCATTGTCATTAATAACATTCCCAACTTCAAAGGATTGTCGTTCAGCAAATGCATAAACTTGTATTCACCCGAATAGTGTTTGTCGAGCAATGCACATCTTTTTGTGGCATTGACAGACTCCGTGCTCGACCTGATGCCTTCACTAGCCACGTGAAATCATCAAGCAACTAGTGCCACAGACAACTGAAACACTTCTTGGCCAATGCAAAGACTGATTTATTGTGAGTTAATGTCATTGCCATTCGTTTGTCTCGTTATCTCCATGGCGATATCCTTTGCCTGTAGATGAGGTTGAATGCTGCACCAATCTAGCATTGTGCACTACAAAATTCCTCTGCACTCGAACCACTCCTTCTAGTCCTTTGATAGCTTCTCTGGGATGTATAGTAGGTGGCAATCTGAGAAGGAAACCGCCATCACTGTGCTTTTGTTGTTCGGCTTCGCTGTTCTAATGCACAATAGCTCTCCTCGTTGTAGTCGCTCTGTATGCAAACTCGCCAAATAAGCCGAATTTTGCAAAGTGACAAGCCTTTAATGCCTAGCCTTTGTGTGTAGAGAGTTGCAAGCCTACACCATTATTATTTATTAAGCATCTCTCTCTCTCATCCAACACAAATGTGTCCATAAAATTCGATTTTTCTAATTTGGAGGATGTTGCTTATGTTAAAATTTTACATCAAATGCAGTTTGACAATGTCACCCATAGATTTGGTACACTATGATGCTACTGATGACATTAATGAACTACCATCACATAAGTGACACTAATTGTTGCTTATGCAATTGTGCCTATTTTTTTCTTTGAAGTCACTTATGCAACACGCATGGGTCAAGGGACTACATACACAATGCTATATGATTTTCTTTTTGTTTGTAATTGGGGGTTGCTACACTCCTTTATTCCTTGTAGTGAGAGATGTAGAACATGAACAATACTATACTTCATGAAACATAAACATAAAGTGTTCTCATGTTTCAAAAAATCTCTAGCACGTAGAAAATCAAACAGGTAAAACTTTGAAGACATTAAGGTAAGATAGAGGGAGAGAATATTTCTCCCATTACTTTAATTCTCATCTTCAACAAAAGAGATATCACAACCAGATATACACCATAGCAAAATCGAGTGGGACAGAGAAGAAATAGAACGATTGTGGAGTTTGTAATGTCAATGCTTAATGATAAGAACTTAACTAGCTACTTGTGGGCAAAGGATGTATCCACAACCACATATCTGATCAATAGACTCCCATCAAAATCATTGCATGGAATGACACCATATGAGGCATGGAATGGAAGAAGAGGTAGCCTTTATCATTGCTCGCAGACTTGGAGGATCTAAGGAATAAACATGAAGTCCAAATAAGAGATGACACAAGGCATCTTGTGGAGAACATAGGCAATGTGAAAACTTTAGATGGTAATATGAACATTTTGAGCAAGGTATTGTATGTCCCAACTATCACCAAGAACCTCATAAGTGTAGGTCAGATTGCTGAAAAAGGATTGCAAGTCAGATTTACAAAGAATGGAGCATTTGTTGATTATCCACATCAAGGATTCAAGAGAATAGAAAGAGGAGAAAAATGAGGAAGATTATTTACATTTAAACTCCAGGATACCAAAAATATTGCATTGTTCAACTATGGTAACCAAACTTTATCAGAGATGGAAATTCGGCACAAGAGGTTATCTGACATAGGCGAAAGGGCTTTGAAGCAAATCAATAGGGATCATAGTGTACTTGGTCTAGAAAATATCTCCAAACAACACATGGTCTACAAATGTAGTGCTTGTGAATTTGGTAAGTCACACAAGCAACCATTCACACAGAAAAGATGCATTCATGGAGACCTATTGGATCTAGTTCATAGAGATGTATGGGAACCAGGTAAGGAGGTAAAGAAGAAGTTTGATGGCTCAAATAAAAGGTACAAAGCAAGGCTTGTAGCTAGGGGGTTTTCATAAACCCCAGATTTTGATTATAAAGAAACCTTTTCACCTATTACAAAAATGCCTACCATTAGGGTACCCACGAGTGTTGCATCTTTGAAGAATTGGAAGATATATTAAATGGATGTTAAAAATGCTTCTCTAAATGGATAGATTTGAGAGGAGGTGTAGATGGCGCAACGTGCTATTTTTGAAGAACAATCATACCTTGGACATGTGGGCAAGTTGAGGAAAGCTTTGTATGCTTTGAAGCAAGCTATTAGAGCTTGGAATCATAGACTTATCACTTACTTGTAGGATAAAGGTTTCAATGTAAGCAAGGCAGATCCTTCCCTCTTCATTAAATGAAATCACTCAGAGGTCATATACCTTTGTGTAATTGTGGATGATATAATCATTACAGGAAGTGATGTAGATAGAATCACAAAGAGCAAAGATCAAATGAACGAGGAGTTCAAGATCAATGATCTTGGTTTGCTCACATACTTCCTAGGGTTGGAGGTGGTATATATAGAGAAATTTATCTTCCTCACTGAGACGAAGTACATTGGAAACATGCTCTATAAGTTCAAGAAGGAAAATGCAAAGGTTTTAGTACACCCATGGAGGTGAATTTGAAGGTACGTGCTCATGAAGGTTAGCTATTTGAAGATGTTACTAGCTATCAAAGTTTAGTTGGAAGTTTAAATAATGCAACTCTAACTAGAGTGGATATATGTTATGGAGTAAGTTTGTTGAGTCAATTTATGCACACTTGAAGTAAGCCTCACATGGAACAAGCCTAGAGAATTCTAAACTGCTTGAATGGAACAGCCAATGAAGGGCTATACTATCCATATACATTTGATATAGATGTTAAGATCTTTTCTGATGCACATTGGGGAGGCTCGAAAAATGATAGGAGAATCACATATGGATATCTTACTTTTGAAGGTACCAAATTGATTTCATGGTCTTCCAAGAAGCAACCCGTAGTTTCTCTTTCATCAATAGAAGCTGAATAGTAAGGACTTTCAAATGATACACAAGAAGATATGTGGCTTAGAACCCTATACTCAGATTTAGGATTCAACACTTCATCTCCATATATATTTGGAGATAACATCAGCTCATTACATTTTGTTGCTAGCCCTATCTATCATGCCAAGAACAAACATATAGATGTTCATTACCATTATGTCAGAGAGAAGATCATGAGTAAGGAGATACAACTCTCATATGTGTCAATACATCAATAATGTGTAGATATGATGACAAAGGCATTGGATGGAGGCAAATTGAATAGGTTCAAATCAATGATTAGATTATAAGAGATCATGAAGGATTGAAGTCTCAAGCATATTAGGATTGAGGGGGAGTTGGTAGTACATTTAACAAGCCTAAGTGCATTGCAAACACATAAGGACTACACACATTATACGTTCTCTCACATGAATTCATACATGTGAACCTATGCTAGTCAAATTCATTGTATTTATCTTGGATAAAATTTGATGCTTAAAAGCACTTGGTGGTTCTAAATGCATCATGGTGAAGATAAACAAATGTATTAAGGATCAGTGAAGTTAGATTGACAGGTGTAGAGCAGGTATCAGAGCAACAAATCAACATGGGAGATGGATTTCCTTGATCCATAGACAAATTGGATCGAGGTAACCCCTTGGTCACTTAGAATGGAAGCTTATCTTCAAGGGAGAAATCTCTATGGTTACATATCTAGAGATGAGATGATGCCAATCCTCAGAAGCAAAGGAAAAACAACTCAAGAAGAACAAGAGAGGTTAACCTAATGGTGTTGAAACGATGCTCTAGATCATATATTCTAAACTCAATCTTTGATTTTTTACTTCCACACATCAAGAATCGCAAGACTTCACAAGAGACTTGGAATGCTCTTGAAGCATTCTTCTCATGAAGTAACAAGGCAAGGAAGATTGAACTGTGGATGGAATTCACTAAACTCAAGAAGATGCCAAGCAAAGTGTGACTGATTTTGTCACCAAAATGAAGGACATAACACACCAACTTGGAAGCATTGGAGAAATAATTGATGAAGAGTAGATAGTGTCACTCTAGCAGAATGGAAAGTACCAATGTGAGGAGGTCCACCTCATAATTGTCAATCTGGGAAGAGGTGAGATTGTCAATCCAAGAAGAGGTATGGAGGGTATGATGACCATGAGCAAGTGAAGGCACAAGTGCATGAGTGAGAATCACACAAGCACACACACACGCGCACACATGGAAAGACAAAGAGATGGAGCAATGGAATCTTTAGTTATCCAAAAACAAGATCAAAAGATCTTTGTTCACTTTAATTCCCAATTGTCCTCCCAAAAAAATGAGCTTCTATGTGTGTATGTGTATGCATGTATGTATGCATATGTGTGTGTATGCATATGTATGTGTGTGTATGCATCATTATGTGTGTCTATGTATGCATGTGTATGTGTGTATGCATCATTATGTGTGTATGTGTCTATGTGTGTATGTGTGTGTATATGTGTGTGTGTATCTATGTGTATGTGTGTGTGTCTATGAGTGTGTATGTGTTTATGTGTATGTATGTATCTATGTGTGTGTATGTGTCTATGTGTGTATGTGTATGCATATGCGTGTGTATGCATATGTATGTGTGTGTATGCATCATTATGTGTGTCTATGTATGCATGTGTATGTATGTATGCATCATTATGTGTGTATGTGGCTATGTGTGTATGTGTGTGTATATGTGTGTGTGTGTGTCTATGTGTATGTGTGTGTGTCTATGAGTGTGTATGTGTTTATGTGTATGTATGTGTTTCAGGATCCCATAAGCGATATCCAAATTGCCCTTCTTGTCCATATCCAAGAAAAATGCAATTCTTTGACTTATAATCCAACTTTTGTCTAAGATTCTTGGGTATATAACCATATGCTTCACACCCAAACTTTCAGACCTTTGGCAGTACTATGTAAAAGGTTAATCACATTCGGCGCGGTCAATATTGCTTCTGACCAAAAACCTTGTGAGAGGTTTGTATGATGCACAATAAAAACTGCTCTTTCTTGAATAGTTATATTGATCCTTTCTGCTACACCATTCTCTAATGGGGTATAAGGAGTTGTAAACTCTCTACGGATCCCTCTAGATTGACAAAAAAGATTGAACTCATGTGAGGTATACTCACCCCCATTATTTCAAGGTAAAGCCTTAAGCTTAGTTCCTTTTTAAGTCTCAACTCATGCAAGCCATTTTTTGAAAGTAGGGAATACCTCATCCTTCGATTTGATAGGATATACCCAAACTTTTCTAGTAGCATCATCTATGAAAGTGACAAAGTAAAGAGAACCACCTAACGAACTAGTGGGCATAGGACCACACACATCTGTATGAATGAGATCTAAAGGCTGAGTTGAAGAGTCAATGTGCGTTCTTTGCACATTTCTGGTTTGCTTTCCATACTCACAAGGCTCACAAAATGAAAAATCAGAGAAAGATGACTTAGGTAAGTAGACAAAAAGAGAAATATTTTTCATTCCACTACGAGATATATGGCCCAAACGACCATGCCAAATACAAGCCATAGGCTGTTCAGTAACAGCTAACAAGTGTTCTTTATGTGATACAAATAAAGCATAAAGTGAGCCAACTTTTCTTCCTTTTGAAATAACCATATTGCCCTTTGATATGCGAAAGGACTGAGCATAGAAGACCACCTTGTAACCAAGGTCATCAAGTTGACCAAGTGACATCAAATCTCGTGATAATTAAGGTACATGGCATACATTATGCATAGTAAATTTTGAACCATCAATGAAGTGCACAACCACATCTCCAATCCCCAGAACATCACACTGGTAACAATCACCAAGTCTCATAGTACCAAGAGACTTTGCTGCATAATTAACGAACCATTCTCTAGCAGCCAGGTGTGGGAAAGAGAATCAGCCATAAGAGCCTCAGTTAGCACAGTACTGGCAAGTGTCAACACATCAACATCATCAGAAATAGCATTAATTTCTTCAATCTTCATAGTTGACGTAGATGGTGCAGGTCCTTTACCTTTAGCATTCTTTAATGCATAACAATCTTTCTTCATGTGTCTTTTCTTATGACAATAATGGCATTCGATATCCCTCTTCCTTGAGTTACTTCTACTCTTATCCCATTGACCATTCTTTTCCTTGTTCTTGCTCCTCCCACGTTGCTGATTCTTTCCTTGGTAAGAATCACGAACATTATATGCATCTCCACTTTGAGTGCCAACCCTAGATTTTCTACAAATATCCTCACTCAAGAGTGCTCCACATATGTCATCATAGACGAGTTTACCACCAAATGCACTGTTGCTAATAACTTTGCAAAATGTATTCCATGATGATGTGAAGGTGCATAACGAAAATATTGCTTTCATTTCATTATCCATATCCATTTTCCAAGCGTGTAACTGGGAGAATATAGCATCAAACTCATTTAGATGAGTAGCAACACTATATATGTCCTTCACACGAAGGTCATAAATTTTCTCATCAGATACACTTTATTTGACGTTGTCTCTTTCTCATATGTATTGCATAACTTCTTTCAAAGCTCCTCTGCACTTTCATAGTCTAACACTATAAAGTGAACATTTTTTGCTAGGTGCAAGCGAATGGTAGACCTGGACATTTCATCTAACTCATCCCAATCATCTTCATCCATGTCAGCAGGCTTCTTTGTATTCCATTTACTGGCTTCCATTTCCTCCTTTGAATCAGCACATCTTTAATCTGATTCTTCCATAGAGCAAAGTTTGTGCCATCAAATTTTCGGGTCTCAAAATGGTCTTTGCCTTGAAAGTTATAGGTCCTTCTCGAAACACTAGCACTAGACCTTGATCCAATGGATGTGCCTAAGGCCTCTCATGCCATGATGCTAGAGATTTGAATAGAATGATAATGGAGCTAGAAGAGTCAGAACATCAATGAATAAGTCTATGAAGGAGTAAATCGACCACTGTATAGTTGATAAAACCAAAAATCTGGAAAAAATTTGCTAGAATATCCTCTGCAAAATGAGCATATGATGAGTGTCAAAATATCAAAAAGCTACAAGTACTGACATGTTTACCTGCATAGTGAATCATTGACTCCGCTGCATATAAATAGTTACCCAATAGAAGCAAACTAGGCTTATCGAACACCTCTGAACTATCATATATCTCCTATGGCGAGGATGGGTAAGTCTTCCACCTAGATCCTCGAAGAGACCCCGACATATAGGTGTGTCCGAGTTACAAAAACTTCACCATGACCCTCTTTATCAAACATAAGAGGCTTTATGCAAAAAACATAACCGCTATATCAATGACCACATGTACGTATCGACAAAAGCACACATGGTGTGTATGTGCTCAATATATGCAATAAAATGACACTTAAAGGTTGAATGCATAGCCCAAAAGCTAGCCAACAACACCTGCAATGTATTGTCAAGCCTGATGTTTTATGCTCAAAAACCTGCATAAAATTGTAGCCACTACTCCCACCAAAACTGAAAACTTTTCGAGAAACTTGTAGTTTTATGAGTATGGCTGAAAACATAGCCCCAAAGGTTGATATTTATTGTCGAATAAGTACAAAGAATACTCTTCTTGATTTTCTTGTACTTGTGTGAAGAGAACTATATGCGAAAGTACTCCAAAAGGGCTCTAGAAGACACCCCAAAAATGCTTCAGAAACAGGCTTTGAAAGCAAAGAAGGAAACTTTGAGGGACCAAAACATTTCAAGTTAATGTTAACCTTAGTCTTTCCCCTTCTTCAGACACCACAAGAGTGTAGCTTAGTGGCAAGAGACTACCATGGTGAAGGGAGCTCCAGGGGGAACAATATTGGGATGGGTGACCTCCCGGGAAATACCGGGAACGTCTATATTCCTTGATCGTTGAGTTCCTTCCTTGCACGCAGCCAACAGCACCAATGGTGACTTTGGTGACTCAGAGACAAGGTATGCCAAGGTCTATGCCTTGGTTGTCGCCTTAGTCGTAAGCCTTGGAGAAAGTTGGGGGGTGGGGGGGATGCTCGCTTCGCTCGCACAAAAGGAACAAAGCCTTTGCATCGAACTGCTCTGATACCAGTGAAGAATTTTGATGGTGATGCACCACCGTCCACTCTCCTTCGCATGAGCCGCACGAGGATATCCTCAAAGTAGAAAATGGAGTTCGTGAGGCCGACATACTTGATAATCTCATATGTGGTGGTACTTTGTACTTAGGGATATCATTTAGCTCTTACTTTAGTTCAGTTTATCAATCAATAGAGAGAGCTATTCCCGCCATCGTCTTCTCCGTGTGTCTTGCTGCGTTTGTGCTCCTTGTGGGTGATTCTTGTGTGTCTCTCATACTTCTACACACACCCAACAGTGGTATCAGAGCAGGTTTAGCTTCTTCTTAAGTTTCGGTTTTTCGCGTCATGGCGCGCGCACACTTTAACAATGCAAATCGACTTCGGAGCATAGAGGTGTGAATTTCAGCAGCCCAAAAACATTTCCAGCAGGCATGTTGGGGTTTTACCCCCATTTCGAATCCATTTCGTGCAGTCAGAATCGCCATCAGAGTGACAGTTTGTGAGCTGAAATTTTAGCACTCATTTTAGATTTCGTCGAAGTGAAGATTTTGTCACATTCTTTTTCCTTAGTGAAATGGCGAGCAGCAATGAATTGTTTGGCATGCTTCAAGCTGAAGATAAGCTTGATGGGACCAACTAACCAATGTGGTCTTACATGATGAAGCATGTTCTTGTTGCAAAACAACTTTGGAACATAGTGGCAGATGTAGATCGAAGACAGGCAGGTGCTTCTACTTCATAGTCTACTGTCACAGATGGAGCTTCTTCTTCGAGTAGACTGGTTTCTCCTTCTCCACCTACACAGGAGCAGCTTAGATGGGATGGAAAAGATGCTCAAGCTCATGCTTTGATTGCACTTTCAGTGAAGCGTCATATAGTTCCACACATTTGGTCATGTTCTACATCGAGACATGCATGGGACACTCTTGCTTCTTTGTATGCCGTGCGTAATGAAGCACGTGTTGCATACTTGAGGAAGCAACTTGACGATGTATGTATGGCTGAAAATGAGTGAGTGGATGTGTATGTGACATGCATCAAGGACTTGAAAGAGCAATTGGCAAACATAGATGAGATCATTCCGGATGCATCACTCATTTCTACATTGTTGAAAGGATTACCAGAATCTTTTCAAAGCTTTGCTACTACACTTTGTTTGGTTGCAAAAGGAAATCCTAATATGTATGCATTTGATGAGGTTGTGTCTCTTCTTTTGCAAGAAGAGCAATCTAGAGTGAATAGGAGTGGTTTGGTTGAGGGAACGCAAGCACTTGCTATCTCACAAAAGGGGAAAAGCAAGTATGGTTCAGCTTTGGGTTCATCAAAACCAAAGCCTCAAGCTTCCTCTTCAACTCATTCCTCTAATGATAGTGATTTGCAAAAGAAGAAGAGATGCAAATATTATCCGAAGGCTGGTCATACTATTGATGAGTGTAGAAAGCTTGCTAAACGCAACGAAAAGAAGAAGGAATCTGGCATGTCTATTGCTAAAAATTCAGCAAATGCAAATAATGATGAAGCTAACATGGCTCAAGATTTTTGGGCATGTGTTGTTACATGTCATTATGATGCTTCTTTACATTCTAAATGTATGGTTGTGAGTGAGGCTGATTCGGATTGGTTCTTTGATAGTGGTGCTTCAAAGCACATAACATCATGCAAAAGATTTTTTGCCTCTTTGAAAGATGCACCTAAAGGAGGACATGTGGTGTGTGCAAACAATGCCTCTTATCCTATCATACTTCTTCCATGGCTGAAATGGAGCTTTGGCATGCTTGTTTTGGTCACTTGAACTTCAATAGTTTGCTCTATTTGCAAAAGAAGGATATGGTTATTGGCTTGCCTACACTTGAGTCCATTGAAAAGCATGCATGTGAAGGTTGCATTTTTGGAAAAATGCATCGTGCTTCTTTTCCAAAAGATAGTCATACACACACTACAAGAAAATTGCAACTTGTTCATAGTGATGTATGTGGTCCGGTCAAGAATCCATCTTTTGGGAAGCATGTATATTTTGTTACCTTCATTGATGATGCTACTCTCCATGCATGGGTGTATCCTATGAAAGCAAAGAATGAGGTATTTTCTTGCTTCAAAGCATTTTTAGCTATGGCTGAAAATGTTTCTTCACAAAAGCTTTTGACTCTACGCACGGGTCGTGGTGGTGAATACATGTCACATGAGTTTAATGCTTTTCTTCGTGAAAGAGGTATTTCACACCAATGTACGGTGCCATATACACCAATGTACGGTGCCATATACCAATTGTGGTCTACAATGACCCTTATTCTAACCACTATTTTTCTAAATATTTCTAACAATAGAACCTTCTACGTGGATCTATTTACAAACTAAATTATAAATCGGATTTATTGATGTCCGCCCTAAAGTCGGATTATTGATGTCCGCCCTTTCAAGCTCCACGCCCTCACGAACCTTTAGCTGCTATATCAAAAACACCAAAACACATTAATACATTAATAAATTAACACTCCAACAATGCATTGTTCAACATATTCTATAATGTATAACATGCCCCTTAGTTGAAAAAGCAATTGACCTCAGTTGATAAAGTAAAATAAACATGGATGACCAATCACATGTTCCATCACTGAATGAAAATAAGCATGTTCCATGTTCAAAAAAACATGCATGGAAGTTCATGGAGGAATTACATTAATGTGTTTGTGTATGATAAGTAGAAATTAAGTGGTCATAATGAGGTCCTAATTGTTTTTTATGTATCCATTGACATTCTTCAATAGAGTGATTTTTGTACTTAACTAAATATCGATGGTATTGAGTACATGTGTGTGTAGTAGCGACATCATGATAAATTATTTTCTGAGGAACCAAAATTTCAGATTGTTCTTCAATCAAAGGAGGGTCATCAAGAAGTGGAGTGAGTGGTAAAGTGCCTTTAAATGGTTTAAGTAAACTAATATGAAAAGATTTATGTATATTCCAATGAGATGGTATATCTAATCTAAATGAATTATCATTAATTTTTTCTATAATGCAAAATGGTCCATAATAGCATGGTGCAACTTTAATTTTAGGGTGCTACAAAATATTTTTGAGACATCTTTTAATGCTACGCAACCATACAAGATCATTTTCCTTGAATTCCTTGGCTAATCGTTTTGTATTGATATTACGTGTGTATCGCTCTTGACTTTTCCTAATGTGCTCATGAACATCGTGAAGTATAGAAATGTGATCTTGAGCAATAGAATCAGCCATCGGAATGTCAGTTTGGGTGAGTGACATGGGAGTGGGAAGCTTTTTACCATAAACAATTTCAAAAGGTGCACAACCAGTAGTGGTGTGTGTGGTGTTATTCTAAGCAAATTGAAGCAATGGCAACTTTTCATCCCATTTAGTGAGACTATCTAATGAATAACAACGCAATAAATCAAGAATAGTACTATTTGTCGCTTCACTTTGTCCATTACTTTCGGGATGAAATACAGAGCTAAAATCTATTTTAGAACCAAAATGTCGAAATAAGGAAACCCAAAAATGATTACAAAATCTAACATAACGATCAGATAACATTACTTTAGGAAATCCATGATGTGGGAAAATGCATTAAATGAATAATTTTGTAGCGTGAGGTGCAGACAAATTTTTCCTACATGGAATGAAATATGCAGATTTACTAAACCTATCAACTATTGTCCAAATCATATCATTATGTGAGGAAGTGATGGGAAGACCTGTGATAAAATCCATAGAAATTTGTTCCCATAGTTCGTTCGGAATGGGAAGTGGCATTAATAATCCAAATGGTCTACCATGATGACACTTTATACGCTGACATACAATGCATTGAGAAACATAATGTGCAATATATTTTTCCATGTGTGGCCAAAAGAAGAAATCTTTTAAGGCAGAAATGGTGCTTTGTATGCCTCTATGAGCCATGTAAGATGGTTCATGCATTTCTTTGATGACAAAATCTTTAAAAGCTTGGGTTATGCATAATCTATGTTGAAAATAAAGAAAACCGTTATGAAATGTATAATGCTCATCAGATAAAGATGCACCATTGTTGAAGTCATGCCATGCATGTGAAAAATACAAATGAGATGAATAAGTGGAAACCATTTCTTGAAAAGAATGTAAATGGATGGCAGAAATATTATGCAAAACAATAGAATGTGAAGGAAATCGGCTAAGAGCATGAGCTACAACATTAGCTTTACCAGGCTGATATTGGATCATGGGTTGGAAATTTTGAATGAATGATGCCCATTGAAGATGGCAATCAGAGATTAAGGGCTGTTTTAATGAATGCTTAATAGCTTGTTGATCAGTTCTTATTAAGACCTCAAAGCCCATAAGATAGTGTTTCCAAATTCGCAAAGCATGCACAACTGCTAACAATTCTTTATCATATGTACTATAATTCTTTTTTGAGGGCTTAAGCTTCCTACTCTCACATGCAATGAGATGATCATTTTGCATTAAAACTGCACCTATCCCTGAACCACTAGGATCAGTAACAACATGAAAGGGTTGTGAAAAATCAGGTAATTGTAAAACAGGTGCATGTGAAAATGCATGTTTGAGTTTTTCAAAGGATTGTTTTTGGGTAAGTCCCCATGCAAATTTTATTTTGTTTTTCAATAACAGGGTAAGGGGCAATGCTAAATAAGAAAAAAATTGAACAAACTTCCTAAAGAAACTAGCCAACCCAAGAAAAGAATGAACATCATTGACTGATTGTGGTGTAGTCCATTCTACTATAACTTTAATCTTTTTTGGATCCACATGCACACCTTCACTTGAAATAATATGCCCTAGATATTGTAGCTTACATTGAAAGAATTAACTATTTTTAGGATTAGCGTAGAGTGTCTTCTTTCGTAGTAAATGAAAAACTGTTTTAAGATGCTTCTCATGCTCACTATCATTCTTACTGTATACAAGTATATTGTCGAAAAATACAAGAACAAGAGCTTGGAAATCAAGAAAAATGTTATTCATCATTCATGCAAATGTAGCACAAGCATTAGTAAGTCCAAAGGGCATTACCATAAATTCATAATGGCCTGTTTGAGTTCTAAAAACAGTCTTAAAAATATCACTTTGCATCATACAAATTTGATGGTATCGTGATTTTAGATCAATTCTACTAAAGACACGAGCTCCTCGTAATTTATCTAAAAGATCATCTGTTCGAGGAATTGGATATCTATTCTTTATTTTGATCTTGTTAAGGGCTCTATAATCAATGCACATTCGATAAGTTTTATTATTCTTCTCTACTAAGAGAACTGGTGCTCCAAATGGGGAAGAACTAGGCCTTATAAGCCCTTTCTATAGTAGGTCTTTTACTTGGTTTTCTATTTCCTTTTGGTGTAGTGGGCCATGTCTATAAAGTGCTTTATGAGGAGGAGAACTACCAGGGACTAAGTCTATGCTATGGTCAAAGGATCCTCGAGATGGTGGTAGTTCAGAGGGATACTCAAACATAAAACAATCCTTATAAGTAGTCATGAAAGGTTTATGTGCATCAAGAAGTGTATGATTATAATCATTGATGACATTGACAAAGAAAATGCATGAATTGAATCCCTTCCTAAATGCACGTTCTATTTGGGTATGACTAATCAACAGAAATGGTTGGAAATCATGCCGTGCAGACAAAGTAATGATTTGACCTTTAAATTCAAAGTTAAAAGTATGGGTGTGGTAGTCAATGCATGTGTTATAATGATGATGGAGAGGCATACCTAATATAACATCGTAAGATTGCAAAGGTGCAATTAAAAATGTTCGTGAATCAATATATGGGCCTATGCTAATCGTAACATCTTGCACTTCTCATGTTACATTATAACGATTACTTTGAAATGCAGCTTTTCCTTTATTCAAAGAAGGAAACATTTTTAATTTAAGTTCTTGTACTAATAAATGTGAAATGAAGTCATGTGAACTACCATCGTCATGTACAATTTTAATGAGTTTGTTGTTTATAGTACCCTGCATGCAAAGTAAAGAATGAAGAGAGACATCGTTACCCAAGGTACTTAAGTCCTTCTCCAATGATTCCTCTATCCGAAGAGGAGGAATTTCTTCATTATGGGCCTCCATGTTATGTAATTGAGGTGCAGCAGGTTTCATGTTCAGAGGTCGCAATCCGAACTTCGTTTTTGTATGTCCAAGTTTGCCACAATTCCAACAAGTGATTCATGGTCTCTTCCGTTGGGCATCCATCATTGAAGTTTGTAGGGTAGGTGGTTTGGTAGGTTTGAGAGATGAAGCAACACGTGCAGTTGAGTAATTGGATGGAGGTGGACGAGGAAAACTAGGGTAAGATGGGGCATTAAATGTACATTTCATGGGAAGATTTGGTTTAACAAAAAGTGGTCCTTGACATGGTTGTTGTAGACGAAGTGCCTTGGTTATGGACTGGAATTCTTTCTCTGCATTATAGGTCTAAGATATAGCCTCGTTGAGGGTTGTAGGTCATAAGGTGTGAAGCTTAGCTTGGATTCCCACCTCCAAACCATCTTCGTATTTTTGCTGCAAGCTATCCTCGGGTGCATCTTCAAGCATTCAACCAATAGTAAATTTTGCCAGAAGTGCTCCCTGTAGGTAGTAACCGTATCACCCTCTTTCCATGTAAGGGTCATTCATGCACGTCAAACATGTAAATGGTATTGAGGAGGAAGAAAAACAATCCTTCACTTTATCTTGAAAAGCCTTCCATGTTGTCGGATGCTCTGTACTGTGCCACAAGACATTCCACCAGAGTTGAGCTTTTCCTACTAAATAGTTAGTGGCAAATTTGACTTTTTCATTTTTAGCATATGTTTTATCAGTATAGAAATCATCAAACTATGAAAGCCATGAAAGGATAAAAGGGCCGTCCTTTCGACAATCAAACCGTAAGAACTTGTAATTCCTAACAGTAATTTTGGAATGCCTGCCATCCGACTGGGTAGAGACAATGGCTTTGACCACCCTCGTAAGGTTTTCTTCATTAGTTTGCATCTTTTCAAGTATCTCTCGTGCTGTCAGATCTCATTTTGAGCACCTCGTAATTCGTGCCGTAGGAGCTCCAGTTGTTGCTCGAGTGTGACCTCGGGCAGAGGTGATTCGCCAAAATTCTCCATGTTGTTCATAAGGTCCATGAGGATGTAGAGACAAAACCTTCTTGCTAGATATGTAAAAATAATTGAGTTAAAATGTAAAAGGAATGGTTGTTCTTGGGAATCGAAAAAGTAAGAAAGAGATGAAAGTTGTGTTGAATATAAAAAAAGAGAAGTAGAGTGACAATAGAAAGAGATAGTGTAGTGGTAAAACACTTCCCTTGCACATAGAAAATACACAGAAAAATAGAGACGCGAAGAGACGAGACTGAACACAGTATTGGGTGCAATCTCCCCCAATGCACTTTGTTTTGACAATCCATAGAGTGCATTTATTTATAGGAATTTTTGATTACGTCGAAAAGAGTGGTTAGATGAGATCGGCTTCAAAAAGCATGCGTGAAAATAAAGTTGGTGACTTTTGTAGAAAGCCTTTCTTTTAATGTGAGAATATGAGATTTACAATGACTCTTATTCTAAACACTATTTTTCTAACTATTTCTAACAATAGAACCTTCTATGCGGATTTATTTACAAACTAAATTATAAATTTGATTTATTGATGTCCACCCTAAAGTCCGATTATTGATGTCCGCCCTTTCACGCTCCCACGGCCTCACGAGCCTTCAGCTGCTATATCAGAAACACCAAAACACATTAATAGATTAATAAATTAACACTCCAACAATGCATTGTTCAACATATTCCCTAATGCATAACATGAATTTTGCTAGTTTGCTATGCGTGTAGAAATTTGAAGTGGTGTCCTCTCTATCCAAAATTGAGGCACTCGGTAAACATTGATGTGAAGGTTGTATTTTGGGAAAAATGCAGCGTTCCTCATTCCCAAAAGATGGTTCAGTTTGAGCTACTGAGAAATTGCAGCTTGTTCATAGTGATGTCTATGGTCATATGCAGACACTCTCTTTTGGGAACTATCTTTATTTGGTGACTTTCATGGATGATTTTTCCAGGCATGCATGGGTATATGCATTGAAAGCAAACTCCGAAGTGTTTATGTGCTTCAAACAGTTTTTGGTTTCGGTTGAAAATCTATTAGCATGTAAAATCGGCACCCTGCATTTGATATAGGGGGGGATATATGTCTTCTGACTTTAATGCATTCTAGCTGAAAATGGGATAAAAAATTGTTGTACAGTGCCATATACACCTCAATACAATGGAGTTGCTGAATGGAAGAACAAGTCGCTCATCGAGATGGTGAGGTTTATGGTTAAGAGTCAAGATTTACCACATAGTTTCTGGCTTGAGGCCATTATGTATATAGCTTATGTACTTAGCAGATGTCCCACTAAAGCATTACTGTCTATCACTCCATATAAGGCTTGGCATGGTCGCAAGCCATCTGTTTCTCACCTACATGTCTTTGGCCGTTTGACATATGCATTAGTGCCTAAAAAACAACACAAGAAATTGGATGATAAAGCAATGGAATGTATTTCTGTTGGGTATAGTTCTGAAAGCAAAGGCTATCGTTTGTATCATCAATAGACTAAATGCATTTTGGTTAGTTGTGATGTTTTTTTTGTGGAAAATGCTATTCAACCACTACTTTCATGTACTAAGGAGACATTTGTTAGCTCCAAAGACATATATGATACTTTGCTGCCTCTTTTTAGAGGTGGACAATCTAGTGCTTATCCTAATGAGGCAACTTGTCAACCTTTACAAGTTTCATGTGATGATGCAGATCATTTCATTTCTGATGTAGACTTTCATGATGCACTTGTTAATGAGAGAGCTGATATTTAAGAGGCAAAAACTATGCCAAAATGGCTAGTGCAGACTTTGCGTGATAGCAAATTAGATGCAACTCTATCATATCATACTCATTCAGGCTCTCATAGTGCCTCTTTTACATCAGATTGCTATGCTATGGCTGCCTCTAGTCTCTATGATGAGAATGAGCCTGTTTCATTTGATGAAGCACAAAATTCAGAAAATTTTGATGGCTGCTATGCAATCTAAATATATTGCTATAATACAAAATGATATGTAGCCTTTATGTGACTTTCCTTTTGGCAAGAAGGCCATTGGCACTAAGTGGGTATACAAGCTTAAGCGTAATCCTGATCGAATAGTTGAAAGGTATAAGGCGACTTGTTACAATGGGTTATGCTCAAGAAAGAGGCATTGATTTTGATGAGAACTTTGATCCTACTTGCCAAATGACTATTATTGATAGCATTTGTGCACTTGTAGCTCATCATGGTTGGGATGTACATCAGTTGGACATTAAAACTCCATTTCTAAATGGTGATTTGCATGAAGAAGTGTATGTTTTTCAGCCCCATGGCTTTGTGCAGAAAGGGCATGAAAGTCAAGTTTGCAAGTTAAAGAAGGCATTATATGGTTTAAAGCAAGCACCACATGCTTGGTATGAAAAGATACATGCCTATCTGATTGAATATTGTTTTTAGAATAGTGCAACTAAAAGCACCTTATATGCTAAGCATGCTAATGATGTGCTTCTGATCATTGTTGTGTATGTTGATGACATGCTACTCACTCGTCCTCATGAGAAGAATATCTCTGATTTTAAGGCTGATTTCATGGCTCATTTAAGATTTCAGATTTGGGGCATTTGCATC
Source organism: Ceratopteris richardii (assembly GCA_020310875.1). Classification (NCBI taxonomy): domain Eukaryota; kingdom Viridiplantae; phylum Streptophyta; class Polypodiopsida; order Polypodiales; family Pteridaceae; genus Ceratopteris; species Ceratopteris richardii. The sequence goes on from MU263243.1 coordinate 30,151, forward strand.
ATTATTTGGGCATCCAATTTATGGAATTTGATGGGGGAATAGCTCTATGTCAAACAAAATACATTGACACATTATTATAGCATTTTGGCCTTGATGATTGCAAACCTATTGCCACTCTAATGGAGACTAGTTTAGATTGACTCTTCATGATGATAGAGATGCATTTCATGTTGTTCTCTATCACCAAGTTGTTGGACGCTTGATTTACGTATGCATTACTCGACCAAATATTCAGTTTTCTGTCTCATAGATGAGCAATTCTATGCATTGCCAAGGTGTCAAGCATTGGCAGATGGTTAAGCACATCTTTTGCTACTTGAGTGGTAATTGTCTACTTGGATTGTTTGATCCCAAGGGGGGATCACTACTGCCAGATTTACATGCTTTTTCTGACTCTGACTGGGCTTGTTGCTATGACACTCATAGGTCCACTAGTGGATTTTGCTTCATGCTTGATAGCTCATGTATATCTTGGTTGAACAAGAAGCAGCATACTATGGCCACTTCTAGTTGTGAGGTTGAGTATAGGGTAGCTTTCACAGCGACTATCGAGTATGTGTGGCTCATAAGCCTTATGGCTAATTTGAATGTTGGTCAATCTTCTACCACCACCATCTTCACTGACAGTCACAGTGCATTGGCAATTGTGAGGAACCCTGTGTTCCATGCTCTCACTAAGCACATTGAGGTGCATTATTATTATGTCACAGAGAGGTTCTTGGCTAGAGATATAAGCTTAGCATATGTGCCCACGCAGGAGAACATTGCAAAACTTTTCACAAAGGCTCTACCTAGGGAGAAGTTTGAAGCTTTTTGCAAAGCTTTGGGCTTACTTTCTTTTGTGGATTGATTCCACATAGCTTGGCACTTCCTTATAGATGAGTGCAAGCTCCTTGTTCACTGCATCACTGCTAGGGGGGATTGGTTGATATATTTAGGTAATGATGCATGTGAACACACTAGGACCATTGGGGTACTTTTTTTCCCTCTTTAGGAGGTTGCCCCCTGTATATAGGCATATTTCCCTAATGGGTTACATATCTTTGTACATTCTGGTGGTAATAGATTCAATATTTTGTGTTGTGATCCAAGCTTCTTCTTCTTCCTGGTGCTGTTCATGTGCTTCCATAGACCTTGAACTCCAAAATTACCTTGGTGTCAAGCTTTGAATAGGCATTTAATAATATCTCACACTACTTGACTTCTACTTGGCTACTTGGATCTACATGTTTTCTTTGGCTCCGAATGAGCTAGTTTCTATGACACTCATGTTTTCACTAGTGGTGTTTAGCGCATGCATATCTTGGTTGAGCAAGAAACAACCTAGTATGGCCACTTCTAGTTGTGAGGATTAGTATAGGGAAGCTTTGAAAATGACTATTGAGTGTATGTGGCTTAGACTCCTTTTGGTTGATTTGGGTGTTGGTCTATCTTTTGCCACCACCATCTTCACTAACCATCATAGCACACTGATAGTAAAGAGAAACCCTATGTTCCATGCTTTGAGAAAGCACATTGAGATGCACCATCATTATGTCAAGGAGAGGTTCTCTACTAGAGATATCGATTTGGCATATGTGCCCACATAGGATTACATTGCAAACCTTTGCACAAAGGCTCTACCTAAGGATAAGTTTGAAGCGTTCTACAAAGCTTCGGACTTACTTCCTTTTGCGGATGTTTCTTTCCATATACCTTGGCATTTCTTTATACATGAGTGCGAGCTCCTTGTTCACTACATCACTCCTAGCATAGATTTGTGGATTTATTTTGGTAGTAATGTGTGTGAACACACTTAAGACCACTGGGGCACTTCTTTCCCTCTTTAGGAGGTTTTTCCCCCAATGTTCATATATGTCTATAACCCTAACATCTTACTTATCTTTTCTAAATTCACTTAGTAGCTAATTGAGTGTTGTTTTTTCTAGATTCATAGTTAAAAGCCAAGCTCACATGTGAGAATCTATCTTATTACCTCTATATGTAACAATAAAAAGAGTGACTGTGTTTATTTCCAATCGCAAAAATATGCTAATAGTTGTTTCAAAAGAAATAGTTGTGTGTTTATTTCCAATCGCAAAAATATGCTAATAGTTGTTTCAAAAAAGAGAAAATCATGTACATAGTGGCAACCATGATTCTCAAATTGTTGTATGGCGATTTTCATGCATAATTTCAGTTTCCGTAGCGTAAATTTTTCCGTAGCGTAAATTCTAGTTCTGCAAGTTTACAATATTACTACATATTTTTTTCTTACTGGGGTATCACCCACTTTTAATGTTTTTCTAGCACTCGTGCATAACAAATACACTTGAGCCAATGCTTAGGAAGGAAATGATGCTTCCGTTCAATTTGAAACGAATATTGACTCACAAAAACGTTCTAAACGCCTCCACTATTGCAAAGGAAGAACGCATATGAAAAAGAAAGATCATGGACCCAAACTTCAATTTCTGCGAATTCATTCTATAGACAAACCCGTTTCCTGCATAAAGCACTGTCATGGCAGAGGAAATCGTTTTTTGGGCATACGTTTTTTAAGCCTTCCCATTGTATACGTGTCTCCTCAATGGTAGAGAAGAATTGGAGCACTTTTTCTTCCCATGCTCAAGGCGTTTTGTGGTTTGGTAGGATGTGGAGAGACTTTTATTTTTAGGGAATCGACTAAACAGGAAAGAATCCTTACAACGTGAAGCTATTGGTTGCTTTGTGCCCTTGTGGAATGTGATTATAGGAGAAGATCTTTTGAAGGTTTGACAAGAAAGATGTGCTACTACCTTTAGCAACATTTCGAGAGAGTGGTTGATTGATAAGACCCTTAACCTATTAGGTAGAAGAAATTGTAATTGTAAGAAATCCCCTCCCTTTAGACACTAATGAGTGTTTGTTTTGGAGAACAGGATCCATAAGAAATGGGCCCACCATGAGGGGATGAAAAAGATTATTAACCTTCTTTGTAACTCTCTATAGCAATTTTGTTTTTAATTTTTTGTTTTTTTTTAAATTGTCTTGCATCTCTAGGCCTTTGCCAATTTTCAATCATGTTTTTTATGTCCTTTTAATGAATAAGCTTGATAATGCCTTCGTTGAGACATTGAAGAAGCATAGAGAAAGAAACAATCGCTTGCAATACTAGACATAATGGAGTAGGCAACACATGCTTGAAGGTCTTGAAAAACTCATTGATGAGTCCATCTAGTCCTAGGCTTTGGGCATTAGGAAGCAAATCAATAACTTTAAGAATCTCAATCATTTGAAATGTGAGGTTCAAGAAGAGGATTCATATTTTTTGGAATTCTTTTGGTTCTAAATCTAAACGTTGCTGCCATGCAATCATGCATGTTAGGAGAAAAAGGCATGGGAGCCCCCAAAAGATAGGTAAAGTGATTGACAATCAAGGTACTATTTTCTTCATCTGTTTTGCACTCAACCCCATTGATGTCCATCATGAAAGGGATCGCTTCCTTGGATTGCTTCTTCTTGAGCAGACCACACATTTCTTTAGTAGGATTATCTATCTTTCTTGCCCACCAATCTTTAAAGTATACGTATACTAGATTCTTTCTTTCTATTTTTTCTTCGTATTTCAGCATGCTTTTGATTTTTCTTAGCATTGTCTAGTATTGAGAGTGACCTATGTTTATTGCTTCCTCAAGATGCCTAAAAGCTTCGATAAATATTTTCTCTTGTTACCTTATGAAAGTTTTGAAGATTTTTCTAAGTCATGAACAAGATATGTCGTCTCTTTAGGACTGCCATCCTCAAGCATGTTGGAGATAAATGTCTGCGGAAGCATGCGAATAGCACAAGGAAGAAGAAGAAGCTTGGAGCACAACACACAATACTGAATGTATTACTAGAGAATGTACAAAGATAAGTATCCCATTAGGGCAATAGGCATATATACAAGCCGGGGGAAAAAAACCTCCTAAAGAGGGAAAAAAGTGCCCTGACAGTCCTAGTGTGTTCACACACATCACTACCTAAATATATCAACAAATCCCCCCTGGGAGTGATGCGGTGAACAAAGGAGCTTGCACTCATGTACAAGGAAGTGCCAAGCTATGTGGAAATCACTCCACAAAAGGAAGTAAGCCCAAAGCTTTGCGGAAAGCTTCAAACTTCTCCCTAGGCATATCCTTCATGAAAAGTTCTGCAATGTTCTCCTGCGTGGGCACATATGCCAAGCTGATCTCCCTAGCAAAGAACCTCTCCCTGACATAGTGATAATGCACCTCAATGTGCTTAGTGCGAGCATGGAACACAGGGTTCCTCGCAACTGCCAATGCGCTCTGAGTGTTAGTGAACATGGTGGTGGTAGAAGTGTTACCAACACCCAAATCAACCATAAGGCGTCTGAGCCACACACACTCAACAATCACTGTGAAACCTGCCCTATACTCAGCTTGACAACTCAAAGTGGCCACAGTAGGCTGCTCTTGCTCAACCAAGATATACATGAGCTACCAAGCATGAAGCAAAAGCCACTAGTGGAAGCCTGAACAAGTACGCTATGACAGAGGTGCATCTAATTTTGTGTCACGCAAAGTCTGCACCAGCCATTTTGGCATAGTTTTAGCCTGCTCAATATCAGCTCTCTCATCAACTAGTGCATCATGTAAATGTGCATGAGAAATGGAATGATTTGCATCATCACATGACACCTTCAAAGGCTGAAAGTTCCCTTATCGGGACCAACACTAGACTGTCCACCTGTAAAAAGAGGCAGCAAAGTATCAAACATGTCTTTGGGGCTAACAAATGTCTCCTTAGTACATGAAAGCAATGGCTGAATAGTATCTTCCACAAGAACAACATCACGGCTAACCAGAATGCATTTAGGCTATGGATGATACAGACAGTAGCCTTTACTTTTAGAACTGTACCCAACAAAAATACATTTTACTGCTTTATCATCCAATTTTCTACGATATTGTTCAGGCACTAATGCATATGCCAAACAACCAAAAACATGCAGATGAGCAACAAATGGCTTGCGATCATGGCAAGCCTCATATGGAGTGATAGACCCAAAAGAAGGTGTCTGCATAGGAACACAAACATCACTATGTATAACTTGCAATTTTTGAGTAGCCCGAACTGAACCATGTTTTGGAAAGGATGAACACTGCATTTTGCCTAAAATACAGCCTTTACAAACATGTTTTCTAGGTGCCTCAAGTTTGGGCAAAGAGGACACCATTTCAGATTTCTGTAGGCATAGCAAACTAGCAAAATTCAGATGACCAAGGCGTGCATGGCAAAGCTTTGCATCTAACATAGCTTGAGAATCATTTACTGCACATGCCAAATCATTTACAGATCTTTCATAGTCTATGAGCTTATACAACCCACGACATAAAATGCCAGAAGCAATAATCACATCGCCATTTGACAGATGAACTGTACACATGTCATCAACAAATTTCACAACCAAGCCAATCTTGGCTAATGCAGAAACTGATAACACGTTCTTCTTGATCCTTGGCACAAATAAAGCATCTGACAAAGTGAAAGAACTACCATCAGCAGTAGTCAAAATGATCTTACCAAGTCCCATAACAGGATAAGAGGAGTTGTTGGCACATGTAATAGTATTCCCTGTAGGGGCAGGCTCGAGTGAAGAGAAGAAACTACGCCGCGAGGTAATATGTTTGGTCTCCCCACTGTCAAAATACCAAACATGTGAGTCTAGTGCAGACATGCACTGCTCATGAGAAGATGGGTCAAAACTACAGACAGTAGTAAACGCCCATTCTTCTTCCTACATAAGATTAGTAGACTTTGTTTTTTGTGTAGAGGCCTCTACAACAACCATTCTAGCCTCTTTCTTCGTTGCCTCTTTAGCAGCTAGTTTTGGACAATTCTTTATGATATGATCATTCCCTTTATAGTACTTACAAAAAATTTTCTGCTTTTCTGATTTCTTCTCATCTTTATCTTCCTTCTTCGAATGTGGTGAATTAGCAGATTTTTGCTTACTAGTTGAAGAGGTCCATTTTCCTTTGCCATTTTGACTAGCCAGGAAAGCTTGATCTGCAACTCGCATAATGGACCTGTTTTGCCTGGATTGATCTTCCTACAACAGAACAGAGACTAACTCCTCAAATGATAAGGCATTTGGATTTCCTTTCATCATCAATCAAAGAGTAGAAGCAAAACTCTTATATGAATCAGGAAGACCATTCAGAACGGTCTGCACAAGTGAGCTATGTGGTATAACCTCATCAGCAGAAATTAACTGTTCCTTTCAGTCTTTGATCTTCGTTAGGAAACTGTCCATAGAATCACCTTCATTCATGTGCTCACTCTCCAACTGTTTTGGGAGGTAAGCAACACGAGCCTCATTCCTAGCTTGGTACAATATGGTAAGTGTATCCCAAACATCCTTAGCTGTTCTACAAGAGCGAATGTGAGGTATAATGGCACGTTTGATAGACAAAGCTATCAATGCATGTGCCTGGGAATCTCTTCCATCCCAACGAATCTGCTCTGTAGTAGGTGCGGCAAAAACCGAAGCATAATCTGCATCTCCGATACCTTCTACATCAGCTTCAGTACCTACAGTTGTAACAGTTGCAGGTGTGATAGGACTTCGACACCCTACACAATGTTCCACAGTCCTTTTGCAACCAACACATGTCGCATCATATAAGCCCATAATGCGTAGTTGGTACCATCCAACTTATCCTCAACAGCCAACATATGTAATACATCACTACTTTCAGCCATGGCCAGTTACTAAAATACCTTGATGCAGAAAATTCAATATATCTCAAAAAGTTGAACAGAAGTACCCAGACAAATTCTGCTAGACTTGTACCAAACTTCGAGACGCTTATAACAGCGAAAAGAAACTGGTATATTGGCACAAAAGGATGGAATAGCCTACACAAGCACTATGATAGTGCGTTCAGAGGCCGAAACGAGCTCAGATCACGATTTCGGCACCACAGAGTGAAGTGGATTTTCACTCAAAAACATGCTGAGTATGCTCACCAAAATTCGTTCGATTCTGAGACTGCAACCGGAGGAGTGTTGACGGCACCCTAGATGAAGCTACAACCTGCTCTGATACCAATTGTTGGAGATAGACGTCTACGGAAGCATGCGAATAGCACAAGGAAGAAGAAGAAGATTGGAGCACAACACATAATACTGAATGTATTACTAGAGTATGTACAAAGATAATTAGCCCATTAGGGCAATTGTCATCTATACAAGCCGAGGGAAAAATACTCCTAAAGAGGGAAAAAAGTGCCCCGATGGTCCTAGTGTGTTCACACACATCACTACCTAAATATATCAACAAAGCACTTGGCTAATGAGGAGTGCATGACAAAGGCCTAGTTCGAGGTAGCAATAATCCAGAGCTGGATTAAGGGGAAAGAGAATGTTCTTAGATTGGCATGAAACCAAGGGGCTTTCTTGAGATTTACGATTGGCTTGAAGGTGTCCACAATTGGGTAGTGACCAATGACAACTAGATCCACACATTGGGAGAGGAAGGGGGACTCACTTGTTGATTATATTTTGTGCAATATAATTCCTACCCAATCTAGCTTTCCTCAAGTCGAATCCACACTAAAGGTTTGACCAAAAGAAATCAATCTCTTCTTTAATCTTTGCTATATCCAAGTGGAGCTTGACTTGGGTCCAAACTTCTTTCTCATGACCATCAATCATATAAACCCTATTCCCCATATGTTAGAAAAGGCCTCCATATTAAAGTCTCCACAAAGAACAACGTTGAGGGATAGATATTTGAAAGATTTCCAAATGGTAATTCTTTCTAAATCGGACTTCAAAGCATACATAGAGACAATGGTGAACTACAGAGGGACCCTAAAGGAAGCACCAATCCACCAATGGTTGAGATTTTCTTGGGTATCTACAAGTCTAACAAACCAAGGAGTAATGGATCTCAATGCTTTTGTAGGGCTGCAGTTCAACACATATTTTGCACACATGAATGCTTCCATCCAAAGCGTATTAGGAAGGTGCTTTCCTTTAACCATACATTGTGCCATTTCAAGGATAATTCTATTTTCATGCTCGACAACACCATTCTTTTGAGGTGTATATAGCACCGTACATTCGTGTGAAATACCTCTTTCATGAAGAAAAGCATTAAACTCATGTGACATGTATTCACCACCACGATCCATGCTTAGAGTCAAAAGATTGTTTGAACAACCATTTTTAGCTTAGCTAAAAATGCTCTGAAGCAAGAAAATACCTCATTCTTTGCTTTTATAGGATGAAGCCATGTATGATGAGTAGCATCATGAATGAAGGTAACAAAATATACATGCTTCTGAAAAGATGGAGTCTTGACGGGACCACATACATCACTATGAACAAGCTACAATTGCTCTTTCAAGTCCTTGACGTGTGTCATATACACATCCACATACTCATTTTCAGCCATACATACATCCTCAAGTTGCTTCCTCAAGTATGCAACACGTGCTTCATTACGCACGACATGCAAAGAAGCAAGAGTGTCCCATGCATGTCTTGATGTAGAACATGATCGAATGTGTGGAATTTTATGACCCATCATAGAAAGCACTATCAATGCATGAGCTTGAGCATGTTTTCAAATGAAGAAGCTCCATTTGTGATAGTTGACTCTGGAGTAGAAGAACCTATGGGCCTTCGATCTACATCGGCCACTATATTCCAAAGTTGTTTTGCAAAAGGAACATGCTTCATCATGTAACACCACATTGGATAGGTGGTCCTAGCAAGCTTATCTTCAGCTTGAAGTATGCCAAACAAGTCATTGTTGTGGTTTATTCAACTAAAGAACAAGATTGTGAAAAAATGTTTCCTTCGATGAAAGGTGAAATAAGTGTTGTAGTTTCAGCTCACAAACCATCACTCTGATGGAGATTCTGATTGCATAAATGGCTTCAAAATGGTGTGATTCTGATTGTTGGAAATGTTTCTTGGATGCTAAAATTCACTATTCCATGCTCATAAGTTGATTTGCATTATTAAAAGTGTGCATGCCACGATGTGAAAACCCGAAACTTGAGAACCAGCTGAACCTGCTCGGATAGTACTATTGGTTGTGTGTAGAAGTTTGAGAGACACACAAGAAGCACATACAAGGAGCACAAACGAAGCAAGACAGACAGAGAAGACGGATGGCTGGAATATCTCTCTCCATTGATGATGATCAAAACTGAAGCATGAGCTGAATAATATACCTAAGTACAAAGTACTACCACATATGAGTGAAACGTGTATGTGGTAACATGGGGAAAAAACCTCTAATTGGCATTAGAGAAAAAAGTATCCATGTATAGGGAAAATGTTCACATTAAAGCTACTCAAGGAACACATAAGTGTAATAGATAGATGAAGTCCGGTTTTAGGCTTTTATCATGGATCCATTGGCCAATAATCGTCACTCTTCAAGAGTTAGAGAACCTTCTAACATTGAAAAAAACAATTATCATTATTGGAGGTTAACTTCTTTGGGCAAAGGGGCCTTGTTGCTCTTTTTCTTGTTTTTCTTATCAACCTTTGTTTTTTGAAGTGGAGGGGTCCTCACATAAGAGTTTACCTTTAAGAGGTTTTTCCATGGTATTTCAGCTAGTTGTTACTCTTCTTTGCAAACGAGTCCAATATTCTTTTGGGAATTGTGGATCATAATCCACTAGTCAAGTTGTGGATCATAATCTACTAGTCAAGTTGCTCATCATAATGCACAAATTGTGGGTCGTAATCTACTAGTCAAGTTGTGGATCATAATCTACTAGTCAAGGTGCTCATCATAATGGCTCATCATAATGCACAAGTTGTGGCTCATAATATACTAGTCAAGTTGCTCATCATAATGCACTAGTCAATAAAACCGTTACAAATTTTCATCCTTCGACAAGTTATTATGTCCTCTCTTATTTCAAACTCGGAGGTAGCCCAAATAATGTAATCAACAGATTGGTCATCACTTTTTTTGCTTGACGAATCGAAAGAGAGACAGTGACAGATAAGAAGATAGAAACAGAAAGTAAGCAGAAACGAGATAGTGAGACAATGTGAAAGAATGAAAATGAGAGAGAGAGAGAGACGTGATAATTGTATCGATGTCAAGCTTTTGTTTAAAGCAAGTTTGAGCACACGCATCCAAGCTTATCGTCCTTCTGGTTCGAGAACTCTTACGATTACGTCAAAGATGGACGTACCTACGCATATGCTTTATTCTCAGAAGAGCTCCATGGCGAAAGACAAAGGATGCGACCCATGACGTGCAATTGTCATTCGGGTCGGACGCACTACCAATTTTTTGTAAGGCAAAGATGGTAAACTGTACGCAAATGCAGGCTCAGCGTTAAAGATACGGAGAAATGACATATGAACGGAAGGAGTTTAACGTGAGGCAAAGAGTTAACACGCCATCCATTTCTGAAGCAACGATGGAGAACTGTACGTAAATCCCAACTCGGGCGTGAAATACACTGAGATGTATCAGACGAGTGGAAAGAGTTGATCGTGCTCAAATAAGAAAATAGGTGACACAGAGCAGAAACGCACATGCAAAGCGAGGCATTGGGTGTTGCTTTGTGCGAGTTGTGTATTGGTGATGAACGAAGAGGGCTCACATGGCGAACGTGTTACGTGTCCCATCTGTCAGGCACGAGAGAGCAAAACTCCAGTTTTAGACGTCAGCACGTCGACACGTTCCATAGAACTCGAGCGGCGGCTATGGCGAAACCTTGGAATAAGATCATTTGGCTGTAGTGTCCAAGATAGGCATATGTTTCCACACCACGCATGGCCATGCCTGAGAGCAACACAAGAAAGCACTGCTGGCGAAAGATTCGAACGAAAAATAAGTAAGTGCAACATACATGGATCCCATGAAGAAAAAAAACACACACACACACACACACACATATATATATATATATATATATATATATATATATATATATATATATTAAAAAATAGAGAGATTGTATATGGAAGTACACTTACTGTCATGATTTCTGTATTGATCCTACTTAATATCCATGATGTCATGATTTCTGTATTGAACCTACTTAATATCAATGATTTCTAGTGAAGTGGCTTTAAAGTTTATATATCTTGAACTATGTCTAGTTAAAAACTAAATGACAAATTATGATTATGAAGAATGTTCATACAACTTGAGATTCATATGGAGAAATGGTTTTTCCTATTCGATTTCTTTTTCGGTTATTTTGAAAACGAAAATTTTCTCTTTCTCTTGTTTCGTTTTTGGGAATCATTTTATCTTCAGGGATTAAACCCCTAGCGTGATCGCTTGTTCTTGATGTGTTGGGTACTCACCTCTTGAAGTGAGTGAAGGTTGTGTGTTGAAATCTTTGCCTAGTGTTGTACATGCATGGGTTAATGTGGTCAATCTATGTGTGTAACATTTTCGACCTCTCGAAACTAGATGCCTTCTGACAACTCTTTTTCTTGTAATGATTTAGCAATCTAACTGTTGCTTTGTGGAATAATAGACGTCCCATGGGTACTATGCCCTTCAATTGTATATTTGTTCTTTGAGTACATTCAAATACAGAGAGATTAGGCTTCAATCAAACCTTAAAAAAAACATTATCTTGACCTACTTTCATATACTCTTTTGATGAATCCGTTGCCGTTTGCCTGAGTTTTTAAGTCATGCAATGAATCAAGATTGGGTTCTATATCACAATCAGGTGCATTAAAATCTTTGGTTGGGACTTTTTCCTCTTGAGGTGGAGGCAAAGGTTCTACCCCTCCCTTATGTAGGATAGTTGTGGACCCTAGGCTAGTGTATTGCCTTCTAGTAGAATTGAACTACTTGCTTTCGGAGAGTCCCTTTCAAGTGTTACCTTGGAGCAGTCTCACCTCTGCTTGTGGAATAAGGGGGACCCTTGGGTACTATGCCCATTCACTTGCATCGTTCTTACAATCAATTCAAGCAATGGAAATTAAGCGCTTCGATCGAACTTCTCCTTAAAAAGAAAGTACTTCATTGCTCAATTATGCGAAGTTAATCATGATGCGATGCGGCATGTATTAACATCATCGATGATGATGGGTGCAATGATAATCCCGTGACTTATGAGGTTAGCATGATTGAATTTCAGCTTTAGATACTACTTTGATTGCACCTCATGAGAATTGTCCGATTAAAATTTCATCATTCCTGCATCGAAGTTTGGATTTCTCGATTGGCTTCTTATTTAATTCCATGCACACTATTTCTTTCATAATGTCGAAGACCAAGCTCTAAAAAATCAACATTTGTTTCGAGAAGGACTTGCAATTGTATGCGTAATGACTTTGAGAGGACGCAACCATGCGAGATGTTGGTAGTATTATAAATGCAAATATTGTTCATCCACTACGACGTAGATACTATGACTCCATCCATAGTGTTTGTAGAAGGCGAACTTAGATACTCTGAGTTTCTCCATGGTGTTTGTAGAAGCCAAGCTTGATGAGATGAGGTTAGCTCATTTTTCAAGCTTGCCACTATTGCATACCGCATGAAATTGTTTTGATATGTGTCTAACCTCCAAAGATTTCAGATTCCAGTATCCCCTCACATAAGTCACCTTCGATTCTTCTGTTCGTCCATCTTAAAAATATAAGAATAGTGTTGCATTCTATGAAGCAATGGCTACTGTATTGATTCTAACCTAACTCTCATTCAACCTACATCCACGGAAAGTGATGGCTCCATTGTACAAAGGTTTAGTATGTGACCTGGGTCTAGACATGGATTTGAAATTTGGATTCATCCTTAACAATGAAAACTTCGCCAAAGCAGATGGTCTAGAGGCCTTTATTGCAAACATGAATGATATGTAGAGGGTATACATGTAGAAGCCAAAAGATATAAAACATGTATTGACAATATTGGAAAGTTTCTTGGACTCAAAAGTGAGCAGAGTATGAAATAGGAAAACTCACACATGGATTGCAGTGAGTTTGTAAAGAACATGAAGTGATCTCTAAAGCTTCTAACAAAACTTAAAAGTGGGGCATGCTCTCCTTATACAGATTTGGAGGATGTCCTCAAAATACATCATATCTAGCCTAGTAATTCTCCTTGAATAAATTTCAGTACAAGATAGAGAAAATGGAAAATGATCCTAAATACAACTAATGAGTTACAAAATAGAGTGACTCCTAAATACATAGTGGAGATGCTCCCATAAGAATTTAAATAGGGATATAGTAGTAAATGTATATAGGGATGGAAATAGGATCAATTTTTCAACACTCCGTCTCGAGCTCCATTTTGTAGAGGCTCAATGCTACAAAGTTCCACCAAGTAGTAGAGAGAATTTAAAGGTAGAGATTTTGTGAACATGTCTGCCAAGTTCTCTTGAGAGGTACACTTATCCAAATTAATGGCTTGGATCTTCTCATGGATGAAGTGGTACTAGATCTCAATGTGCTTCACTGAATCATTAAAGACTAGATTCTTTTCAATGTTCATGGATGATTGACGATCGGTATGGATACATGTAGGAATCTCTTGGGCAATACCAAAATCTAATGATAATTGGTGAACCTAACATACTGCAAAATAGGATGCTTGATGCTTGGCCTATGTGGATGTAAAAGCAATTATAGGTTGCTTCTTACTTGTTCAAGAGACGTGTCGTGATCCAAGAAAGAACATGTAGCTTGGGGTGGAATATTTAGAGTCTTGATTACCAACCCAAAATAAATCAGAATATCCAATGTGATGAATGCCTCCCTTGTATCAAAAACCATGATTTCAAGTGAGGTCAATGTAGGGAAGTAATCTCTGAGTACATTGCTAATGTGTTCGATGACACTCATGGGCGAATTGTGTAAGAACAACAATTGCTTATGTGATGTCAAATCTAGTGTTGGCCAAGTAGAACAAAGAGGAAAAACACTATCCATATGCATGTTCAACAAGTGGTAATGTTTCCTCCAAGGTAAGTTTTATTTCGGGATCTATAGGTGTGGGAAAAGTGACACTAGTCCATGTTACACCTAGAGAGGAGATTATAATAATATTTCCTTTGTGATAGAAAGATACCTTCATGTAATTGCCAAGCTTGCAAGCCTAAAAGATAATGAAAGAATCCTATATTTGTCATGGAGCACCCTTTAGAAAATTGGGTCATTAGAAGTAGGATATGATCATTAATAGAACCAATCAAGATACATCGACATAAAGCATGACAAAAGTAGGAAAGGACTCTTGCTTGTAGATGTAGAGATTGGCATCAACTAAGCTTATTTGAAATCGATCCTCCTCATAGAATGAGTGGATCTTCTCATACCATGTGTGGGGTGCTTTCTTTAGACCATAGAGTTCTTTATAAAGTATTTGTACTTGATCTTCTTTTCCTTTGTTTTTGAAGTGTTTCGAATGACCATGTATATGTCTTCTTGAATTAATCCATCAAGAAAGAAACTCTTGACATCGAGTTGGTATATGCGCCTTTCGTAGTGACAGTACAAGAAATAGGGGGGCATAGCGACGCCGCGAAACCGGAAAAAAAATGGGGACCGTCGCTTATGCGACGCTAACGTCGCGTAAGCAACGGTCCTGTTTTCGAAATTTTGATTTTTAGGCGGGGTACATCGCAGACTAAAGCTTGCGTCGCTTATGCGACGCTAATCTTTGCGTCGCAAATAGAGTCGCTTGCTAGCGACGGTATGGGCGACGTGGGCAAACTGGAGAGCGTCGCATATGCGTCGTCCTTTCGAGAGCGTTGCGTAAGCGACGCTCTCGAATGTTCAAAAGAAATTTCGATTTCTCCCGGCACATTTGTGCCGAGATGAGGACGAAAGCAAGAGAACGAGAGAGAGAGAGAGAGCGAGAGAGAGAGAGACCAGGTATGCGCACACACACTTACACACACATACATATGCATACACACACACATATACACACATAGACACACACACACACATACACATATATACACACACATACACACACATACATATGCATACACACACACATATACACACATAGACACACACACACACACATACACATATACACACACACATACACACACATATACACACACACACATAATGTTGCATACACACACATATACATACATACACTCACACATATATACATACACACACATGCATACATAATGCACATGAAAACATACACATACATAATGCATACACATGCACACACATATACACATACACATACACACACATACACACATATACACATGCATACACACACATACACACACACATACACACATACACACACATACACACATACACACACATATATGCATACACACACACGTAGAGAGATATGCACACACATACACATACATGCATACATATGCATATGCATATGCATACATACATACATACTTACATGCATACACACACATATGCATACACAATGCACATGCATACATACACATACATAATGCATATGCATACATAATGCACATGCATACATACACATACATAATGCATATGCATACTTAATGCACATGCATACATACACATACATAATGCATACACACACATATGCATACATAAAGCATACACACACATACACACACATATGCATACATACATGCATATCCATACAAACATAGACACATACACACACACACATACATATGCATACGCACACATATACACACATAGACACACACACACACATACACATAAATACACACACATACACACACAAATACACACTCGTATACACAGATACACACATAATGTTGCATACAGACACATATACATACATACACACACACACATATACATGCAGACACACATATATACATACACACACATATGCATACATAATGCACATGCAGACATACACATACATCATGCATACACATGCACACACACATACACATACACATACACACACATACACACATACACACATACACACATATACACAATACACACACATACACACACATACACACACATACACACATACACACACATACACACACACGTACACACATACACACACACATACACACATACACACATACACACATACACACATACACACACATATATGCATACAAACACACACATACACATACACACATACACACACATATATGCATACACACACATAGAGAGACATGCACACACATACACATACATGCATACATATGCATATGCATATGCATACATACATACATACTTACATGCATACACACACATATGCATACATACACATACATAATGCATGTGCATACATAATGCACATGCATAAATACACATACATAATGCATATGCATACATAATGCATATGCATACATAATGCACATGCATACATACACATACATAATGCATACACACACATATGCATACATAAAGCATACACACATATACACACACATATGCATACATACATGCATACATACATGCATACACACACACACATACACACATACACACCCATAGACACATACACACCCATAAACAGATCCACACTCATAGACATACACACATACACATAGACGTGCAC